>APFE030860200.1:212840-274369 GCA_000404065.3 Pinus taeda | reverse complement strand
ATCTCATGGATATCCCATTCTAGCCAATGATGATGGTATAGCTTCAATCTAATTAATCTTGAATAGTTTAAAGTCATATATTTTCAAAGGAAGGGAATTAAGGTATTTATAACTATATGAAGGGAAATAAGGTCATTATATTATATGGATGGGTAATATATAGTGAATTAGTAATAATAAGAAAATAGAAAAAAAAATGTGGGGGGAGGAAGGGGGGCTTGAGGATTTGGTTTCTATTCCATCTAAGATCTCTTAAGAGAAAATTTCATTTATGGGTTTGGTTGGCTACTCCAAACGGAAAAATATTCTTAATGGAATAACCATTTTATTATCTCGTGACATCAAAATCTAATGAGATTGAAATTAATATGATAGAATCTCTCATCACAAAAAAATCATTTCTTTCTATATTTAAGTTCATCATTACAGGTAGGTGGTAATTGGAATATGGAATATTGTATGCTCTCCTATTATCACACTAAATCATATCTATGAGATATTTGGTGTGGAGTTGGGTTAACATTTTTTTTAGAAAATAAGGGGGTTTCAAATTCATGGACTTGTACTTATAACTTATTTGGTTGTATTTGTTGTCTTATTGGGTTCAACTACAATAATTTTCAAGATCCAACAACCATTCCTACTGGTGGTCAGAATTTTATTGAATATATTCCCAATTGTTTTAAGACTTGACCAAAACTCAGATTAGGGAGGAATAATATGGTCCATGGGTTCCCTTTCTTAGAACTATGTTTCTATTCATCATTTTTTATATTTAGCATAATATTCCTTCACACCCCTACCACATACACACTTTATATGAGAGAGGGTTTGGGGAAAAATTGGATTAAACATATTATCATAATTTAAATTTTTCGCTCAATAGTTCCTCCACCCTAACCTTGTAACATATTATCATATAGGAGGGTGGGGGCGGAGGAAATATTTGGTGAAACATGTGAAATATGATAATATATTTCAAGGGTGGGGGTGGAGGAAATATTGAGTGAAACATGTAAAATATGATAATATGTTTCACCTAATATTTCACCCCACACCCACCATCATATATGGGGATGGGGGAAATATTGGGAAACATAATATTATATTTGAGGGTGGGGGTGAGGAGAAATATTGGGTGAAAAATATTATTTCATTTTACATGTTTCACCCAATATTTCCTCCACCCCCACCCTTGAAACATATTGTCATATTTTATATGTTCCCCCCAAGGGTAGGGGTGGAAGAAATATTGGGTGAAACATGTAAAATATGATAATATGTTTCACCCAATATTTCCCCCCACTCCAACCCTCATTTAGCCCTCATATATGAGGGTGGGGTGAGGGGAAATATTGGGTGAAACATGTAAAATATGATAATATTTCAAGGGTGGGGAGAGTAAATATTTGTGGGTGGGGGGGGGGGGGGGGGGGGGGGGGGGAATTTTTGTGACACTGGTGGGGGTGGTGGGAAATATTTAGTGAAAATGTAAATATCAAATATGTTTCACTCGAATCCCACCCCCAGCCCCACCCTTGGGTGAAATATGTAAAAAATATGTTTCACTTAATATTTCCTTTTATCCTCACTCTCACCCTCATAAGGTATGTTACTAATCATTTAGTATTGAAAATAAATTATAATATTTACACCCATACAAATAAATATTTTTACAAACAAAATTATCTTTATAGAAAATTTCTATTTTAAAATGGTTTATTTTTTGTTAATCAGTACTTTAGCTTTTTATTTTCCACCATGTAGGGTCACCAAGAGTGGGTGGTCCCCCCCACAGCCTTGACATGAAAAACTTAATCATTCAAAGGTGTGAACCACAAACCATCTGGTACACAACATGCATTGATATCTTTCCGTGTTTTGTTTATGGTAAGGGATCAATTTCCATTACTCCACCACAGAGAAGCATACACCTCTCAGTTGATGGGCTATAAGGTTCACAATCACCTTACTCATTTCACAATTGGGCATGAATTACATCAGGATCTACTCTATCATCACACCTACAAGGAGAACATCATGGAAAATGGATTAAGTTTATAAATACTGGCCAAGGTAGCAATGAAGTTTAGAACTCTTGGTCTAATTGCATACCACCTTTGCCGAGATCTTTGTCAAATAATGCAATTAACCACATTTGTGGCTATCCTCCACAGTATTTTCACATTCTAGGCCTTATCCCTCACAAATTTTTATTGACCAAGATCAATGCTCTTGAGAATATTAATAATGTCAGGAACAACTGACCCTTAAATAATATACAGTGTTGTTTCCTGTAGTTGCAGTTACTTATGCTTCCTTTATTTCTCTATCAACCTCTCTCCATGGTTCGGGACATATTTTTTCATTACAAGGCTTAGTCTCCTAGTGGATGCATCGATATCTTTCAGTGTTTTGTTTATGGTAAGGGATCGATTTCCCTTACTCCACCACAGAGAAGCATACACCTCTTAGCTGATGGACCATAAGGTTCATAATCACCTTACTCATTTCATAATTGGGCATGAATTACATTAGGATCTACTCTATCATCACACCTATAGGGAGAACGTCATCAAAAATGTATTATGTTTATAAATACTAGCCAAGGTAGCGATGAATTTTAGAACTCTTGGTCTGATTGCATACCACCTTTACCGAGATATTTGTCAAATAATGCAATTAACCACTTTTATGGCTATCCTCCACGGTGTTTTCACATTCTAGGTCTTAGCCCTCACAAATTTTTATTGACCAAGATCAAAGCTCTTGAGAATATTAATAATGTTAGGAACAACTGACCCTCAAATAATATACAGTGTTGTTTCCTGTAGTTGCAGTCACTTATGCTTCCTTTATTTCTCTGTCAACCTCTCTCCATGGTTCAGGACATATTTTTTCATTACAAGTCTTAGTCTCTTAGTGGATCCTCGTCATAAGTTTATCATTTCCCTTTACATGTTTGAGTTTTGGTTTATTTCCTCTCCTTTCGGTTTTTTCCTTATACTATTTTGCTGCAAAGTGGGGGCAATCTATCTTATTCTATTGGTCATTTTCTTACAACCACTTTCCCCATAGCCCTACAACTTGCCATTCTTTTCCATCAGGACTACTCTTTTGTCATGGAGATTTTGTTGTCAAATTTGAAGGTTGTTTCAACCACCCTTGTTGGCTTCCTCATTGACTCCACGTTGTCCCACCATAGTGGCAGTGATGGTCTACAATCATATTTCCTTTGTCTTTATCTTTTCTGATGTTTTATATCTTGTAAATCGACCATAAGTAATAGCCTGAGATAGCCAACTATGTATTATGTGTTTTGGTTATCAAATGAATGGATCACGAGAGATCTTCATAACGTCAAAGACTAATAGTTAAACATTTTAGACTATATAATCTTTTACCACTACAATGAAAATCTCTAACTTTACTTTAAAAAAAATAGTTTTCCATTTTAAATTTATTTAATATTTAATATTTATTCTTTATTAATTAAAAGAAATAACAAATATTAAAAAAATTGTAATTTAATAGGGATGAGAACAATGTTAAGTATAATTATAAAAGTAAATTTCACATAATAACTATCGTCAAAGCAACTTAAAAAAAAAATTACCTCCTTGCACATGCATATATAGACCTATATATGTATATATACACACTATTTTAAAAATATATTTAGAGCTGAATGATTGCCACTTTCTTCGAGGCTATACAGTAAGTTCAAAATGATGTGGAAGATGCCAACAACAAGGTACAACATTTGAGGGAGTTTTGTCTAAACTTTTCATATATGCAATGAAACAAATGTTTTTATTTGCAATGAATTCATATGAAACTTTATTTATGATATTTTCAAAACGTGTTTATTTGAATCTTTGAGTTGGGTGAAGAGTTTCAATGGGTTCGGTGAAAAGTTTCATTGATGTTGAATAAAGAATTAGATTTTTTTTTAAATATGTAACATTGTTTACCTTGCAAATTAAAAAATCTTCATAATATAGAATAAAGGTCACACTTTTATACACTTGACATACATATCCAAATAAACCCATAGATTATGATATTGATAGCACTAACTATGTTAACATTATTAAAGTAATGAGTATAACTAAAAATTTGCTTATAACATTATTTTTAGATCATAATTGATAATGTTATTTAAATTGTCATCCAAAGGTCTTTATCTTATATCGGTGAACACATTATCCATACATACATCATTGCAGAAAAACACAAAGATTAGGTTGCCACCTAGATTGTCCACCTAAACATTGTACCATATTAATACATAAGATACATAGACTTGGCAAAGGCGTATGTCTTTAGGGAAGCATTAAGTTTTGTTTTGTATCATTTGGTATTCATATTCATAATCACAATAAAGTAATGGATTTGACTTAGGTATATTCATGTGGGGATATTAAATTTGAGTTATTATTTATATTCATAAATATATTAGAATAATAAATTTTATTAAAAATATTTGAAAATAGGGAAAATTTATAAATATTATAGTTTTTATTTTAAAATTTTGAAAAAATAAATGATAAAATAATATTTATTAAAAAAATAAACTTAAATGATTTCCTATACCTAATAAATTTATATTTCAATTATTCATATATTTAATAGGAAGACATTTTTCTTTAATTTTTAAATTTAACTTTTTATTAATTAGTTTGGATTTATTTTAACTCTTAATTTATCAAGTATCGAGAGGGATTAATCGTCTCAAGGTGAAAACTTATTTTTGAGTTCAAAATTTGAGGAAATGTTTGCACCTCGAGAGATTTGATCTCTCGGTGCTTGATAGATCCAGAGTTAAGGTGGATCTAGGATGATTTCAATCGTGCACGGCCACAAAATATTTTTGAATATATGATTAATCTAATCATTTTAAATATTTTAAATATGACTAGGATTAATTTGATGATTTCCTTGTCTTCTACATATTATGCACATTGGACCTGCATTTGTATTAAATACTTAAATTCTAGCATATGACTCCTCACGCACATGAAACATTTGAACTTAATCTATTCGATAAATATTTTCACAAACTTTTCAATGTTCAATATTCATATTGGTAAAAGTTACAAGTTGATCTTGGGCATATATATCTTTTAAAAAAAAATTACATAGAATTTCCTTCTCCATCTTGTACTATGCATGAGTTGGTTAAACCGTTTTTTTTCTTTATTGATATGATATTTGTTGTTTAGCTTTTCATTTCCTATGTTCTTCATGTTTGTCATTTTTCATTTCCCTTGCTTTTTTTTCTTCATTTCCTCTTCATTGTGGTTTTTCTTGTATTCTTTGCTCTTGACACTCTTTAATTGTCATTTGTTGTGCCCTTCTATGTGGATATGCTCTTTTATACTCTTTTTGACATTCTTTTTGTCATTCAATTTTTATTTCATATTTTCTTATTGTTGTTTAGTTACCATTTTTTGTGATTATCTTTGTCTATATGTTGACACTCCTCCGCTGTCATTTCTTATGTCTTTCTCTATTGACTTGCCCTTTGTTGTTCATTTCTATTTAAGATGGATCTAGGCTCTTTGTTATTTATTTCTATTTAATATGGATCTAGGTTGATGATTACTATAATATAGAAATCAATGCATGTCATCAATAATTACTTGGGCATATTGTTGCCATGTAGAGGTGACACTGTTCAAATTTAAACCAACAAGATGCCCTCCGAAACTGGCATTTTCAACACCTGCGAGTAGGTGAGGTCTCACCCAAAGTATACTAGTGGGTTTGCAAGAACCTTTGAAGGTTATGCAAGGGAAAAGGGGAAATAGATATGACTCTATATTTCAATAACCCGCCACAAAATAAAGTTACTTTTCAAATGTAGTCATAGATATACCCATTAAATAGAGTACATTCAAACACCTTTACAGTGCAAGTTGAAACATGCCCATTAAATTATGAAATAGATCAATTATATGAAATTACAATATATAACTAGAAAAGTAACTATTCAATAGGAATCGATAATATGAGTGCAAGACTAAATCCAACCCAAACAGGGAAATGGAGCTTCGTTCATACACATACATGGTTATTGACATTATGTTCAACTATAGCATATCAACTTAGGACATTTTCCAAGAACTCTCTGCTAAGACTCTTTCATTCATTCAATTATCCGACCACTAAAACCAAAGTGAAATACAACAAAACCATGAGAAACTGGCACAGAACCTCTAGAGACTTCATATTAATGGAAAATAATAGTAATACATATTACAGTGGGGTATCATACAACCAAATGAGACAAATAAGACATTCATTATCCATGTTGTATTCATCATCCAACCCAAATACAATAAGTTCTTAGGAAAGTATCAAAGAGAGATAGAATTAGGAGAAAGAAAATAGGATTGAACGAAGTATACAGAGAACCATCATCAAACTAACAACAAACTAATATTAGAACAATAACAATAGATAACAATAGTATGGAACAACAATTGATCGGAATAATAGCATAGTAGAATTGTCTACAATCGACAACAAATCTTTGTATAATCTTCAGCCTTCAACATCATGATCATAGGAATATTAATATAGCTCACCTAACCATCTCACCCTAATGGGCTTTCCATATATGTGTCGAGCCACAACCGATTACTTGACCATACTGCTCATGACTAATCAACTCAAATAACTAGAGAGTTGTATATCAACCAAAGAATATTTTTGTTATGTCATGGTATTCATAACTTTTGTCACACATCTACATTGTCTAATGGACACTTGCGTCGTAAGTACCAACCTTTGTTGTGCATGGTATCCCTGTTTCTTTCTTACCGAGTAATTTTCCATACTTAGCCAAAATTTTAAAATTTTCTACTTTTTCCTCAGACCCAAGACATACACTGAAACCAATGCACACTATTAATATAATTTATTTGAAAGAAATGTGCATTATCCATCTAGCTACATCAAATCATAAAATAGCATCTACATTGAAATCAATGTATCTAGTGCAAAAAATCAAATAGGATTAGAAATCAACATTTAAGTTGAAAATGAAGGCATCAAGTGCAATATGTCAAATAGGATTACAAATCGACATATACACTAAAATCAATCCATCAAGTGCAATCAATTGAATAGTATTAGAAATTAAAATCTACATTGAAATCAATGCACCTATTTCAATAAATAAGTGAAATATGAATGTCAAAATAATCTAAACTCGAATTAAAACCTTACATATGCTTTTCCTCTTTAATTTAATGAAATTTCAATCATTTTTGGTATCTTTTTTTTGTTTGATGTTGAGACTTTGAGGAGTTTCTAAATCCAAGTTCTTTTAACTTTTGTAAAAACCTAATACATTAATATATATTATAATATATTAAACTTAAAAATCTTAACCTAAACTATAAATATATATTAAATTTAATATATTATAAATAATAGCAGAGTGAATTGTCTACAGTTGATAACAAATCTTTGTATAATTTTTAGCCTTCCACATCATGATCCTAGGAATATTAATATAGCTCACCTAACCATCTCACCCTAATGGGATTTCCACATATGTGTCGAGCCACAACCGATTACTTGACCATATTGCCCATGACTAATCAACTCAAGTAACTAGAGAGTTCTATATCAACCAAAGAATATTTTTGTTATGTCATGGTCTTCACAACTTTTGTCACACATCTACATTGTCTAATGGACACCTGCGTAGTAAGTACCAACCTTTGTTGTGCATGGTATCCCTGTTTCTTTCTTACCGAGTAATTTTCCCATACGTAGCCAAAATTTTAAAATTTTCTACTTTTTCCTCAGACCCAACACATACACTGAAATCAATGCACACTATTAATATAATTTATTTGAAAGAAATGTGCATCATCCATCTAGTTGCATCAAATCATAAACTAGCATTTACATTGAAATCAATGTATCTAGTGCAAAAAATCAAATAGGATTAGAAATCAACATTTATGTTGAAAATGAAGGCATCAAGTGCAATATGTCAAATAGGATTACAAATCGACATATACACTAAAATCAATCCATCAAGTGCAATCAATTAAATAGTATTAGAAATAAAAAACTACATTGAAATCAGTGCATCTATTTCAATAAAAAAGTGAAATATGAATGTCAAAATAATCTAAACTCGAATTAGAACCTTACATATGCTTTTCCTCTTTAATTTAATGAAATTTCAATAATCTTTGATATCTTTTTTTGTTTGATGTTAAGACTTTGATGACTTTCTAAAACCAAGTTATTTTAACTTTTGTAAAAACCTAATACATTAATATATATTATAATCTATTAAACTTAAAAATCTTCAACCTAAACTATAAATAATATATTAAATTTAATATATATAACATAAATACTATATATTATAATTATAATAATATAACATTATATTTAACTTATATAATATAACATAATACTATATATGTTAAATATGTAACATTGTTTACCTTGCAAAATAAAAAATCTTCATAATATAGAATAAAGGTCACACTTTTATACACTTGACATACATATCCAAATAAACCCATAGATTATGATATTGATAGCACTAACTATGTTAACATTATTAAAGTAATGAGTATAACTAAAAATTTGCTTATAACATTATTTTTAAATCATAATTGATAATGTTATTGAAATTGTCATCCAAAGGTCTTTATCTTATATGGGTGAACACATTATCCATACATACATCATTGCAGAAAAACACAAGATTAGGTTGCCACCTAGATTGTCCACCTAAACATTGTACCATATTAATACATAAGATACATAGACTTGGCAAAGGCGTATGTCTTTAGGGAAGCATTAAGTTTTGTTTTGTATCATTTGGTATTCATATTCATAATCACAATAAAGTAATGGATTTGACTTAGGTATATTCATGTGGGGATATTAAATTTGAGTTATTATTTATATTCATAAATATATATTAAAATAATAAATTTTATTAAAAATATTTGAAAATAGGGAAAATTTATAAATATTATAGTTTTTATTTAAATTTTAAAAAATAATGATAAAATAAAATTTATTAAAAAAATAAACTTAAATGTATTTCTTATACTTAATAAAATTTTATATTCATTATTCATTATATTTAATAGGAAGACATTTTCCTTAATTTTTTAAATTTAACTTTTTATTAATTAGTTTGGATTTATTTTAACTCTTAATTTATCAAGTATCGAGAGGGATTAATCGTCTCAAGGTGAAAACTTATTTTTGAGTTCAAAATTTGAGGAAATGTTTGCACCTCGAGAGATTTGATCTCTCGGTGCTTGATAGATCCAGAGTTAAGGTGGATCTAGGATGATTTCAATCGTGCACGGCCACAAAATATTTTTGAATATATGATTAATCTAATCATTTTAAATATTTTAAATATGACTAGGATTAATTTGATGATTTCCTTGTCTTCTACATATTATGCACATTGGACCTGCATTTGTATTAAATACTTAAATTCTAGCATATGACTCCTCACGCACATGAAACATTTGAACTTAATCTATTCGATAAATATTTTCACAAACTTTTCAATGTTCAATATTCATATTGGTAAAAGTTACAAGTTGATCTTGGGCATATATATCTTTTAAAAATATTTTTACATAGAATTTTCTTCTCCATCTTGTACATGCATGACTTGGTTAAACCGTTTTTTTTCTTTATTGATATGATATTTGTTGTTTAGCTTTTCATTTCCTATGTTCTTCATGTTTGTCATTTTTCATTTCCCTTGCTTTTTTTTTCTCCATTTCCTCTTCATTGTGGTTTTTCTTGTATTCTTTGCTCTTGACACTCTTTAATTGTCATTTGTTGTGCCCTTCTATGTGGATATGCTCTTTTATACTCTTTTTGATATTCTTTTTGTCATTCAATTTTTATTTCATATTTTCTTATTGTTGTTTAGTTACCATTTGTTGTGATTATCTTTGTCTAAATGTTATTTTCTTCTCTTTTGTTGACACTCCTCAGCTGTCATTTCTTATGTCTTTCTCTATTGACTTGCCCTTTGTTGTTCATTTCTATTTAAGATGGATCTAGGCTCTTTGTTGTTTATTTCTATTTAATATGGATCTAGGTTGATGATTGCTATAATATAGAAATCAATGCATGTCATCAATAATTACTTTGGGCATATTGTTGGCATGTAGAGGTGACACGGGGTTCAAATTTAAGCCAACAAGATGCCCTCCGAAACTGGCATTTTCAACACCTGCAAGTAGGTGAGGTCTCACCCGAAGTATACTAGTGGGTTTGCAAGAACCTTTGAAGGTTATGCAAGGGAAAAGGGGAAATAGATATGACTCTAGATTTCAATAACCCACCACAAAATAAAGTTACTTTCCAAATGTAGTCATAGATATACCCATTAAATAGAGTACATTCAAACACCTTTACAGTGCGAGTTGAAACATGCCCATTAAATTATGAAATACATCAATTATATGAAATTACAATATATAACTAGAAAAGTAACTATTCAATAGGAATCGATAATATGAGTGCAAGACTAAATCCAACCCCAACCGGGAAATAGAGATTCGTTCATACACATACATGGTTATTGACATTATGTTCAACTATAGCATCTCAACTTAGGACATTTTCCAAGAACTCTCTGCTAAGACTCTTTCATTCATTCAATTATCCGACCACTGAAACCAAAGTGAAATACAACAAAACCATGAGAAACTGGCACAAAACCTCTAGAGACTTCATATTAATGGAAAATAATAGTAATACATATTACGGTGGGGTATCATACAACCAAATGAGACAAATAAGACATTCATTATCCATGTTGTATTCATCATCCAACCCAAATACAATAAGTTCTTAGGAAAGTATCAAAGAGAGATAGAATTAGGAGAAAGAAAATAGGATTGAACGAAGTATACAGAGAACCATCGTCAAACTAACAACAAACTAATATTAGAACAATAACAATAGAATAACAATAGTATGGAACAACAATTGATCGGAATAATAGCAGAGTAGAATTGTCTACAATCGACAACAAATCTTTGTATAATCTTCAGCCTTCAACATCATGATCCTAGGAATATTAATATAGCTCACCTAACCATCTCACCCTAATGAGCTTTCCACATATGTGTCGAGCCACAACTGATTACTTGACCATACTGCTCATGACTAATCAACTCAAATAACTAGAGAGTTCTATATCAACCAAAGAATATTTTTGTTATGTCATGGTATTCACAACTTTTGTCACACATCTACATTGTCTAATGGACACTTGCGTAGTAAGTACCAACCTTTGTTGTGCATGGTATCCCTGTTTCTTTCTTACCGAGTAATTTTCCCATACTTAGCCAAAATTTTAAAATTTTCTACTTTTTCCTCAGACCCAACACATACACTGAAATCAATGCACACTATTAATATAATTTATTTGAAAGAAATGTGCATTATCCATCTAGTTACATCAAATCATAAACTAGCATCTACATTGAAATCAATGTATCTAGTGCAAAAAACCAAATAGGATTAGAAATCAACATTTATGTTGAAAATGAAGGCATCAAGTGCAATAAGTCAAATAGGATTTAAAATCGACATATACACTAAAATCAATCCATTAAGTGCAATCAATTGAATAGTATTAGAAATTAACATCTACATTGAAATCAATGCACCTATTTCAATAAATAAGTGAAATATGAATGTCAAAATAATCTAAACTTGAATTAAAACCTTACATATGTTTTTCCTCTTTAATTTAATGAAATTTCAATAATTTTTGGTATCTTTTTTTTTGTTTGATGTTGAGACTTTGATGACTTTCTAAATCCAAGTTCTTTTAACTTTTGTAAAAACCTAATACATTAATATATATTATAATATATTAAACTTAAAAATCTTAAACCTAAACTGTAAATATATATTAAATTTAATATATTATAACATAATAGCAGAGTAGAATTGTCTACAATCGACAACAAATCTTTGTATAATCTTCAGCCTTCCACATCATGATCCTAGGAATATTAATATAGCTCACCTAACCATCTCACCTTAATGGACTTTCCACATATGTGTCGAGCCACAACCGATTACTTGACCATACTGCCCATGACTAATCAACTCAAATAACTAGAGAGTTCTATATCAACCAAGGAATACTTTTGTTATGTCATGGTCTTTACAACTTTTGTCACACATCTACATTGTCTAATGGACACCTGCGTAGTAAGTACCAACCTTTTTTGTGCATGGTATCCATGTTTCTTTCTTACCGAGTAATTTTCCCATTCGTAGCCAAAATTTTAAAATTTTCTACTTTTTCCTCAGACCCAACACATACACTGAAATCAATGCACACTATTAATATAATTTATTTGAAAGAAATGTGCATCATCCATTTAGTTACATCAAATCATAAACTAGCATCTACATTGAAATCAATGTATCTAGTGCAAAAAATCAAATAGGATTAGAAATCAACATTTATGTTGAAAATGAAGGCATCAAGTGCAATAAGTCAAATAGGATTACGAATCGACATATACACTGAAATCAATCCATCAAGTGCAATCAATTAAATAGTATTAGAAATTAACATCTACATTGAAATCAATGCATCTATTTCAATAAAAAAGTGAAATATGAATGTCAAAATAATCTAAACTCGAATTAGAACCTTACATATGCTTTTCCTCTTTAATTTAATGAAATTTCAATAATTTTTGGTATCTTTTTTGTTTGATGTTGAGACTTTGATGACTTTGTAAATCCAACTTCTTTTAACTTTTGTAAAAACCTAATACATTAATATATATTATAATTAATTAAACTTAAAATTCTTCAGCCCAAAACTATAATATATATTAAATTTTAATATATTAAACATAAACTATAATTATTATAATATAATAATATAAGTATTATAAAATATAACCTAATATAACATTATATTTAACTCATATAATATAACATAATAGTATAACTTAATATAGTCTATTACGTTATATTAATATTATAATTTAATATAGCCTGTGGAGGTTGTGGTTTGAGGCGTTGCAGTAAAAGTTTACTGAGATAAAGGGCAAGGTGTGTCCCAAAGAGGAGATCTCGAAGTCGAGATAATATAATAATAATTGTTGACAATGATAGAAAGAGAGAATCAAATAAAAAGTCCTTTTTTCTTTATTTTCAGCATGGTCATTGTTTATAAGTTGCAACTCATAATTATTAGTCTGAATAGAAGCATATTATTTTTTGGTTAAATTTATAATTTATTTATCCGTTAAAGCTTTTAGAATATAAATTAATTTTATAATAATTGAAGTAATATTATTAATTATTATAATTTACTTAACTTTATTTATTTATTTTCTTTTAATATATTTATGTTTTATATAAATTTAATCTTTTATAAATTTAATTTAATTTGATTTGATGGTAAAATTGTATTTTTAACAACAAAAATTTCACTTCCGAAAATATTTATTTCATTTATTTATTTTTATTTTTTTCCTTTTTTACCAATACCCAACAATAAAAAAAATTCACCTTACACATATATATAACCAATACTATATGGTCTGTATTCTTTAGGCCATCAATGGTCATGAAAATGTTCCATTAACATCAAGGAGCCTTTAAAACTAAATTATATTTCACCAACAAATAGAAAATATTGATAAAATAATGATAGCTTCATCTCTTTATATTTCCTAGAACCAATTGCCAAGCAAAAGGTGTAGTGTTCAACACTCGAAACTCTAAAAGAAATTCATACAAACATTTTAAGAATCATCTTTTCATCATGATCAAGCATGTAAACTATTTTGTTAATATCTATGGAAGCCCATCCATGTGACCCATGTCCCCATAAATTATGAGTTATAACAATTGTAGGGTTTCTGAAAGAGCAAGGTATATTATAAGAGTAGTCTAAGGAGGTGATGTTTTTTCCTGGAAAATGATGGATATTCTAGCATGATTTTGATAAAATTAGGTACAAATGTTTGGAAATCTAGACTACAATTGTCAAGCTTCAGGATTTTGGGTGCCCCAAGGGTTTTTGATGTTGTTGAATCCATTTCCACCATCAAAAATTGATTCAAACACTCACATGGTCGGATATTTTGAAAGAAAAATGACCAAACTCTGGCAAGAAATTAACCATACAAACAAAATTGTCACCTCATTAAACAAAACCTATATTATATGCTAAAGAATAAAAGGCAATTAGATTGATGAAAAGAAAGTGAAGTTAGTGAATGTGAATTTATGTGCAAGTTAACCTGCATGATCAAATATCTAAAGTTCATTATTTCCATTGAATTTAATTGAATAGAATTGCCTCCTATTCCTTATTTATGCCATTGTAGCATATGGAGCTCATGACAAAACAATAAGCATATTGATGAAATTATAAGATGGGAGTTAAATATTTATATGGAGTCGAGATGAGCATTTTTAATGGCAAAAAAGGGATACGATGATCATGGCGATGATTAACATCCACAAAAACCAATGTGGTCTATCAGAACTTAAGAAAGAAAGAGATTAATTGTGACTCTTTAATATTTTATTTCTATGATAAAAAAGAAGGGAAATAAGTGTTCCTAGATCACTATGGTTCTACTGACTTAACAAGTCAAGAAGTTTGGTAGTGTGGCAAATGTTTTGGAAATGAGAACAAATGTGGGTAAGAGCCAGGAAATCCAAGAGAAAGTGTTTTTCATCTTCAAACCTCTTAGTATTGAAAAGGTGACAAAGTATTTTGGTAATAGACCAATGTTCAGTTTCACTTCGAAGCACATGAGAATTAGTTCTTATCTTTGCAATGTTCATTTTATTCTTAGCATTGGTCAAGACAAAAAGATAATTCTAGTTAGAAAGAGTGGGGTTGATCACTTCCTTATAACACCTTAGCTTCATTTTTTGTAGAAAATCCTTGAAACCTTGCAACTACTAATGAGATCAAATTGATCATAAAAGACACAAGATTTCTATACCAAATTAATTCTACAAAAAGAAAAAATGAATAGAAACACAATCACACATAGAAATTTATCTCAGGACCCAACTAAGAAAAACCCCTCTTGCTTGTATTATGAACTAATCAATTTGATCTATTCCATAGAATCTTCTTCAAGCTTGAATCTCCCTGCAATATTGATCAACTCTACATAAGACTTGCCCAACACTTAGGCAAATAAGGCTTGCTAGGAGCTCTTATTTCCTAGCACAAATCTTCCCCTAAAAAATAGGAATTTCCTCCTATTACCTTGCATAATTCCCAAGAGAAATTGATCTTCTTGATCCTCAACCCTCTACACAAAATCCTGTGTACAATGAATAAATATATTTGCGCCTTCATTCAATATCAATAGGCAATTCAAATTGCATGACCTGCTAGGGCTAAATTTAGATCTGCAAATAGTTAATTGAGAGCCATTTGAGCTAACAAAAGTCAAACTACTCAATTAAACTCAAGAACTCAATAACTCAAGTCTATTTCTATTCTAGAACTAGAGATTAGTTAACTAATAGATGCAAGAGTTTTTACTCCAGTAGATAGCTAAATTTTAGCTATCAACTAGTACACAACTCATGAAATCCATCTAACTGGAATTAACTAACAATAACTCAGTGATAGGCCACATCACACTTGTTAACTGAAAACTAAATCAAGTATCTATGGCATTGAATTTGAATTAGCATATTTGACTAAGGCACAAGTCAAGGAATCCATTCCTTGCTACCTTTTCAACGCTCCCTCTTAGCAAGGAAGGGCTTCTTGGAAGAACCTCATCCACCTGGATATGTCTTCAACTCTACCAAGTTCTCTGTTGCTTCAGCTACTCCCTTTGAACTATAAAGAGCCAGGTACCCTGTGTTTTTGAGAAATGGAAACAAGAAATTCCAGTTTAATTTTTCCTTGAATTAAATTGTGAATTGAATTCGAATTATATTCTCATAGTAACTTAAAATAATTAAATTAAGTTTATTAAACTTACTTAACTTAGGAAATTCGAGTTGGAAGTATTTTGGAAGTCATGTATATGTTGTCCCTACTTTGTAGGATTCCACTGTGAGTTAATTGTGAGTTGTAAAATAGAAGACTCGGTTTCATGAGTCAGTTTAGTTAAATTAGTTCTCAACCTGATTGAGAGAACTAATAGTGAGTTAACAGTTAGTCGTGACACTAATGAATTCCACTAGTGCTACTCTAGTTAACTGAATATTTACTCATCAGAAACTCATGCATGTCAATTATGATAAAGACCTAGTTGAGATTAGATTGCAGGGACAATGTACTATTTGTTTTAGATTTTTCTGAGTTGCACTGATAGTGCATGCAATCAGGAACTGATCCTTGATGGATTGTGCTATTTTTAGAGGCTTTATTTCCCTTTGAATACAAGATATTCTCCATAGGAATTACACATTGGAATAGAGACTTGGAGATCTTATGAAGAGGCTAAGCTTTGGACTTGAGATTGCTTATGAGTTGGAGATTGAATTTGTTGAGCGCTGGGATTGTTCTAGAGAGAACAAGAATTGTAATTTCATCTTGATTTTCTAGATTAATACAAAATAGATAGTGGGGTTTTGAGCTGTGGCTTTCCCCGAATATTTATTGTGTTATGTGCCCTTGATTATCTTCCTCTATTGATTATTGTTTGCTCTATGTTTATGGGCTTCCACTGTAAAGAATCGAAGTAGATTCTTGTCTCTTGCTTTAGCAAATTGCATTAGCTTATGAATCTATAAGATTTTCTACATGGTATCGGAGCAAGATTGGTTTTGGGCTAAGAGTTTGCAGAGAAGAACAGATAATTTCTGTGAAATTTTTTCAGAAAAAAATTGTAGATATGGATTACTTGGGAACAAATACCCAAATTCAAAAAACAAAATCGGTCGAATCAAAGTTCGGATGAGGGAGATATCGCTGATTTAAAATCAGCTCTCTGGAGGAGATTTCGAAGTTTTGAGTTTTTGGGTAATAGGTGAAAGTCGAATTTGCAATACATACTTTAGGATCGAAAGATGTAATTCCATGGGTTAAGGCTTCAGTATGCCTTGGAAGGCAGATTGAATTTCATAGCCTAGAGGGATAGGATGGAGGCTATGCTAGAGGAAAATGGATTGAAGGAATTTGTTAAACAAGCAATTCCCAAGCCAACATCTACGACTGCACAAAACTTGACTAAATGGAAGAAGTGTGTGGCGAAGTCAAGGCTGATAATCCTTAAGGGAGTTCGAGACCACATTGCATCGACTCTCCATGGAAAGGAAACTCTGCATGCTATATGGAAAACATTAACGAACTTGTATCAGAATAGCATTGATCAAAGGAAGTTGGAACTGAAGGATAAACATCGTAAAATCAAGATGGAGAAAGGCGAGACAATTCAAAAGTACTTGACCAAGTTCACTCAATGTTGGGATAAAAATGGAAGTGTTGGAATCATGGTTTCCGAGGAGGATATGGTGAGCCTTTCTCTTCTTAGACTCCCAAAGAGTTGGCATAATTATCAGGACTCTGTTAATGGCCGAGAGAACCTACCATATTGGGAACGACTATGGTCAGATTTGATGGAGGATGAGATTAGGAGGAACACAAGGGGTGGCTCTTCATCAAAGAATTATGATGAAGAGAATTGTGCCTTAGTGATTAAGGCGAGGAAGGGGAAAGGTAAATTTTCTCATTCCAAATCACATTCTTCTCATGGAGGTAAGAAGAAGAACATGACGAAAATTAAATGCTTTCATTGTTACAAGATGGGTCACTTTGCTACAAATTGTCCATTGAAGATTCCAAGGAGAAGTACTCAAGAGGAGTGGTAGGTGAGGCTTTGGACTCCCAATTCAAATTGGAATTTTCCCTCATTGCATGCATGGTGTCTTCAATGATAGGAAGTGTTTGGTACTTAGACAATGGATTTCATTTCCACATGACTAGTAATAAAGAGTTATTCAGTGAAATAGAGGAGAAAGACCTCAAGATGCATATCGAGATGGGTGAAGACTGTAAGTATAGTGTTACTAGTGTGGGCACTATTACTTTTCAGAGGGAGCATGCGGCTCCACTCACCTTGAAGAATGTTATGCATGTACTTGGACTGCCGAAGAACTTGGTATCCATTTCCATGCTTGAGGATAGAGGCTATGATGTGATATTTTTGAAAGGAAGGGCATTCCTTCGACACATAGCCACGGGTCAAGTAAAGAAGATAGAGATTCGAGTTCAAAATATCTATAAGATAGAGGTAGAGGATTATGCTGCTTTGAGTTCAAAATTAGAAAAGATGTTGAGTCGAGATGTCGACGAGTTGTGGCACAGGTGATTGGGCCACTTGCATCATGGGGCTTTGAAGATATTGTAGCAAATATCTACCGGTATTCCCAAAGGTACGATTGAGAAAGTTGATACATGAAAGGGATGTACTTTGTGAAAATACACGAAATCTTCCATTGGAGACAGAGACAGTTGAGCAGAGTCTATTCTGGAGAGAGTCCATTCAGATGTGTGTGGACCATTATCGACAGCATCCATGACCAAACATGGGTATTATGTTATATTTGTTGATGATTATTCTTGTAAATGTTGGGTATTTTTTATGTAGAAAAAGGATCAAACTTTCACAAAGTTTTTTCAGCTAAAAGCATTGGTAGAGGAAGAGTTTGGTAAGAAGGTTAAATCTCTATGGAGTGATAACAGTGATGAGTATGTCTCAAATGAGTTTAAGAACTTCTGTGCAGCAGAAGGGATTAAATGAGAGTTTATGGCACCTCATAACCCTCAACAAAATGGGGTTGCTAAGAGGAAGAACAGGAGCATAGTATGGGTAGCAAGGACAATGTTGCATGATCAGGGCCTACCACTACACTTGTGGGTTCAGGCATGCAACAAAATGGTTTATGTTCAGAACCGTAGCCCACATCAGATACTTGAGATGAAGACACTAGAGGAGATTTATTCCAGTAAGAGGCCATATGTTAGTTACTTCAGGATTTTTGGGTCATCGGTTTATTTCCATGTGACCATAGATGCATAAAAGAAGCTTGAGCCAACAATAAAGTTGGGGATCTTTGTGGGGTACACTACTACACCCCACAACTATCGGGTGTACATGTCGACCAGTCAGATGACAGTGGTTCGTAGGGATATCAAGTTTGATGAGGAGAAGGCCATGTGAGTATCCCTTGAGAGGGATTTTGAGCTACATACGGATGAGGAGCTTTTAGCTCCTAAGGTTGAGGAGCCTTAGATTGATGTGGAACAGCCACATGTTGTCCCAGGAGTGGAGAATTCCACTCAGGCAGAGTCTTCCAGAGAGGGAAGAAAGTGCACTAGAGAGGCTGACAGATTGTTGGATGATGCATGGGAGAATGTGGGAGCACCCTCTTTTCAACACAGACAGAGGAGGTCACCAGAGAGGTACACTGGATACATGGCACTTATGGGTGCATATGTTGTGACAAAGCCATCTTCCTTTCAGGAAGCAGTGTAGCATCCGATTTGTGTTGATGCGATGGTGGAGGAGTATGACTCCATAGTTCAAAACAATGTTTGGGATGTGGTCTTGAGACCTGAGGACAAGTCATTTGTGAGTTCCCGTTGGATTTACAAGGTAAAGCAAGCTGTAGATGGTAGTGTGGAGAAGCATAAGGATAGATTTGTGGACTGTGACTTTTCATAGGTAGAGCGGATTGAATATGATGAGACCTTTGCTCCTGTTGCAAGGTACTCATCAATCAGATCTATTTTGGCACTATCAGCATAGATGGGTTGGAAGATCCATCAGATGGATGTGAAGACTACCTTCCTCAATGACATTGTTAGCCCTAAGGTGCAGTGCTAACTTTTTGAAGGTTAAAGGAAAGGCTCGGTCTGTTTTTTTGTTGTTAAAAGAGGTCCCACATGGGCCATTATCCCCCTCCTTTTACCCCTCTCACACTCTACCCGTCCCATTTCCTGAATTCACCTTCATACCCCAACAAAACCCTTTTTATCCTTAGCTCCAAGCGCGGAAGCCCAATATACCCATAAAACCTTACCTTGATGCCTTACGCACCTATAGCACATTCTCCGAAGGCATCCCATACATTCACTACCTCCCTTCGTCATTGATCTTTTCCCGCCGATCCAACAGTCCACGTCCCATCCCATACACCAACATACCTGATAATTTCCCACCATTAGATCAACTCTGCCAAATCTAATGGTCATCGCCCAAATCGCACGGACAACAATCACAAAAGGTACCCACGCGATGAGGGCGGTTTTTCTTTTTCCTCGCCGCTACATGTCATCCCATGAATGGAATCCGACAGGCTCTGACACTTACCATTTACTGCCTGATGCCCATGCAATGAAAACCATTTGCCA
This sequence comes from Pinus taeda, assembly GCA_000404065.3. Lineage (NCBI taxonomy): Eukaryota > Viridiplantae > Streptophyta > Pinopsida > Pinales > Pinaceae > Pinus > Pinus taeda. The sequence continues at coordinate 253,953 of APFE030860200.1, read as the reverse complement.
CTAAAATCAAATAACCCCGTGCATTATCGCCTGCACATCTCCGTCGCCCGATAGCCATCCATTCCGCCTGCCTAAAGATCTAACAGCCCAGACAGGTCCCACTCCCACCTCAACCGCTAAACTCCAAAAGACGATCTCCACCACACACCTCCCTTGATCCGATGGCCACCATTCACGATCACCTCAATCGTCCATCTGCCCATGCACTCCATACCCACGTCCTGTCTGTTACCCGAACGAGAAGATGGCCAACAGTCTGACCATGAAACTAAATTAAAAGAAGAGCATGGCCGAAGGATAAAAGGACACAACACGACTCAACAACCGAATTAAACAGTAATGGAACTCCACTACCATGAATCAATCCGACCACCTAAAGGACAACAAAGTACTAGAACTTTTCAGGTTTTCGTAGTGAAGAAACCAATTGTGTTCAAAGACACGATCAGACAATTAATGGTAGTTGGTGGTCAATTAAGACCCCTCCATCCCTAAAATGGCTAAGAGCCATTGTAATGATTGATTATAAATAGCCAAAAGAAAGGTGTAATCAGGGATGGCAATTGTGTTTTGGTTCAACTTCTGGAGACTGTAGATATTCTGTAACTTGCAGCGTCTCATATCCATTTTCAGCAATACAAGCTTCTTTTGCTGTTAATTGCTCAATGCCCATTTCTTCTATGTTCTAAGCTTGTTCCTAATGTATTGTACTCATGATTGCTTCTATGTCTAAACTAGATAACTATCATCTTTCATTGGATTAGACAATTGAATTTATCAATGAGTGGGTCACTCAAGTTTCTGCTGTATCTAATGCAAGATAATTGTCATCTTATCTCTGCATTGATAGATTAGATTTGCAAGCTTCCTGACTAGTTGCAGCTGGCCATCATACATCCTGTATGCATCTACTGGTGTGGCTACTATTCTTCATATATTCATCTAATTCCCAAATTGTTGAGCATTGGTGGTCTAAAGCCTTGTAGTCTGAGGGTGTTCATGCATGTCTGGAGTGAAAATAGAGTAGAAGTGGTTATCTGGCTTGAACCAAACCATCACACATCCCAATAAGTTCCTAGAACCATATTGAATATTATATGTTACTAGGCATCTCTGAGCTACAACCTAGGAGAGTTTCTTGGAGCCCTAACATAATTGGCATCATTTCCGGGGAGAGGAGATTGAAGCTCAGCACACAGATCTAGCTTTGATGATAGACAAAGTATGGACACATTTTTGGTTGTAATCATCTATCTAACGACTCTACTGGAGGCCGAAACTCTTGGCGACTCCACATCACAATTCTAGCTCAGTTTGTGAGGCACACTCAGAGAAATCCTCAAAAATCACTAGCTGACCCAGTACCTGACCCTAAGAAGATTATCAAAGGAAGAAAGATATCACAAAAGGGAGCATCAGGATCAGGTAAACCTAAACAATCTTATGCATCTCTGCAAGAAAGGCTTGTAACAGAGCACATACATGCTGAGAATATATGCTTTAGCACTAGCAGTGAAGAAAAATTCTCGGAGATTCATAAAGATCCTTATTCTTTAGGTCCACCTTTGGATTTCAGCACAAAGGAAACCTCCCCTCCTGTCCATCATATTCATTTAATCCTGTTAGTCATTTCTCAACTCCCTATCTTTCAGACTGCTAGCACTCTTTCATCTACCCCAATCATGGCAGGCCCACAAGCACCCACCAAAATGGAAGGAATCATAGCTATTAGGTATGGGCCCTTGGTATTTCCTACTCCTTTGAATGCCATGCCTATAGGAGAATATCATAAGCACATTCCTAATTTCACTGGGACAGAAGGAATTACAGTTGAAGAACACCTTGAGTCCTTTTATAGCTATGCAGATAATCTAGACATGAGTGAAGATGATGCGTGGATGAGATTTTTTGTCAAAAGCCTTGATGGAGAGGAAAGAAAATGGTTCAGAGAGTTAACCCCTATGTCTATAATAGACATTGAGGCCTTAGATGATGTGTTCCTAAAGCAATGGGGGGATAAGAAATATCTGCTCTATTATCATACCGAGTTTGGCAACCTAAAAAGGGAAAATGGGTAGTCATTGTACGATTTCAATAAAAGGTTCAACTGCATGTACAGCAAGATACTAGCTGAAGTGAAAACTTCTCCCACCTCTGCCAAACTCACCTATGCCAATGCCTTTGATTCTGACTTATGCCTGCTATTGAGAGAAAGAAGATGTGCTTCCCTGGCTGAGATGTAGGATGCAGCCTTGGAAGCAGAGTCCAACATCATGGCTGTAGAGAAACTCAAGGGACATGTTAACCGAAGGAGACATAGGAGTGAATCTTCTTCATCCTCAGACCCCAAAATAGATAAAATGGCCAAGATGATAGAGTCATTGGCCTCTGAAATCTCCAAGCTAAAGGTTGAGTAGTATTCATGGAAAGGAAGGGTTCCTAATACATTTGCTCCTAGAAATCCAAAGTCATACAGAAGAGCAAATGAGCAGTTGCAGATCATGCAAAAGGTAAGAGAGGCCAATGAAGAACAGAAAGTGAAGACTCCTTTCCAGAACATAGTCATGGAGGAGGAGCAGTTTGATGAAGAATATGAGATCCACTACATGGAAGATAAAGGAAGCACCACCTTTTTAACCAAAGCTTCCTATGAGAGGTCATTATTTAATGACCAGACCAGCCAAGAATGGGATGGTGAAGCTGTTCTGCAAACTAAAGATCAACAAAGATATAATCTGAAGTCAAAGATGAATAATGTCAAGGGAACTCTTGTTCATAAAGTTGTTGTCCCTATAGAGCAACAAGATAGTAAGCAGAAGCAACTAGCAGTTGATCCTATCATCTTCAAAGCTCCAGCCATAGAGGTAAGAGGCCTTGACAAGTCCCCTTCTTCTTTCAGTTTTCAATCAGAAATCTAGAAGCCAAGAATACCTATGCCTCTGATTGAACTGGTGAAGAATGAGTCCTTCAAGAAATCTATCCTCGATGCTTTTAAACCTAAAACCATCCAAGCCTCCATTGACTATGTAAATCTGCAAAATGACCAACAAGCTATTATTCTCAGCCCAATGATTGTAAATTGTGAAGGTAGCTCCCCATAATTCTATGTTCCTCTGTCTATTCATGATGAAATCCTTCACAATTATCCTTTAGACACTGGAACCAACCATAATTCAATGCCCAAGGCTATCATGGATAAGCTTGGTCTTGATATTACCAAGCCTTGTCAGTTTCCCTCTACGCAGCTTAAAAAACTAGTTTTCCAGATCACAAAGGAAGAAGACCCACAGATTTGGGACATGTTATTTGATGGGGCTTGCTCTAAGGAAGCTATAGAAATAGGTGAAGTCCTTGTGTCCCCCACACAAGAATGCATGATTCATCTTTCATATTAACTTTTCAGGTCACAAATGACACAACAGAGTGTGAAGTAGACCTTATCATTCAGCAGGTGTACAAAAAATTCCAAGAAAAACATCTAAGGATGAAAGCATACAGAGATGAGGTGAAATATAGACCATCTCTACCTGATAATATCAAATGCTAGAAAGTTTCAAAGTAGAGGATCAAATCAATAGGCTTTTGCAAGTCTTTGATGAATTGGCTGATATGCACATTGACCAAGAGAAAGGTAAAAAGGGTCAACTTTCAGTCTGGTGATTGTTTTCTCAAGAGGAATGCATTAAAGGAAGGAGAACTATTTTTGATGGCCCAGTCAATGGGTGGTTTTTGAAAGTTTATTTTGTCTAAGGCTTTCAGGCCTCAACATTGTAAATATGTTATTTTGAAGTTTTTAGTGTAGGCTTATATAGACTCCATGCCCAATGGAATACTAGGTAGTATTTCTAATCTTGTTTCTTATGTAAAAGGAAGTGATATGCGGTTCTTGAAACCTCACAGGGAGGATTTCATCCCCAGAAGGAGCCAATGTTAGCCCTGAGGTGTAGTGCTGACTTTTTGAAGGTTAAAGGCAAGGCTCAGTTTGTTTCTTTGTTGTTAAAAGAGATCCCACATTGGCCATTATCCCCCTCCTTATTTTACCCCTCTCACACTCTACCCGTCGCATTTCCTGAATTCACCTTCATACCCCGACAAAACCCTTTTTATCTTTAGCTCCAAGCGTGAAAGCCCAATATACCCATAAAACTCTACCTCGATGCCTTACGCACCTATAGCACATTCCCTGTAGGCATCCCATACCTTCACTACCTCCCTCCACTGTTGAGCTTTTCCGACCGATCCAACGGTCCACATCCCATCCGATACACCAACGTACCTGATCATTTCCCACCGTTAGATCAACTCTGCCAAATCTAATAGTCAGCGCCCATATCGCACAGACAACAAGCGCAAAACGTACCCATGCGATGAGGGTGGTTTTTCTTTTTCCCCACTGCTACGTGTCATCCCATGAATGGAATTAGGCCAGCTCTAATACTTACCATTTACCGCCAAATGCCCACGCGATGAAAACAATTTACCACTAAAATCAAATAACCCCGCGCATTATCGCCCGCACATCTCCACCACCTGATAGCTGTCCGATCTGGTTGCCTGAAGATTTGATGGCATGGACAGGTCCCACTCCAACCTCGACTGCTAAACTCCAAAAGACAATCTCCACCGCATACCTCCCATGATCCAACAACCACCATTCCCAATCACCCCAACCGTCCATCTGCTCATGCACTCCATACCCACGTCTTGTCTGTTACCCAAAGGAGAAGATGGCTGACTCTGCCAGTCTGGCGATAGTCTGACCATGAAACAGAATTGAAAGAAGAGCATGGCCGAAGGATAAAAGGACATAGCATGACTCAGCAACTGAATTAAACAGTAATGGAACTCCACTTCCATGAATCAATCCGACCACCTAAAGGACAACAAAGTACCAGAGCCGATCAGATTTTCATAGTGAAGAAACCAACTGTGTTCGAAGACACTATTAGACAGTTAATGGTAGTTGGTGGTCAATTAATACCCCTCCATCCCTAAAATGGCTAAGAGCCATTGTAATGATATATTATAAATAGCCAGAAAAAGGATGTAATCAGGGTTGGCAATTGTGTTTCGGTTCAACTTCTGGAGACTGTAGATATTCTATAACTTGCAGCATCTCATCTTCATTTTCAGCAATATAAGCTTCTTTTGCTGCTCATTGCTTAATGCCCATTTCTTATTTATTCTAAGCTTGTGCCTAATGTATTATATTCATGATTTCTTCTATGTCTAAACTAGATAACTGTCATCTTATCATTGGATTAGACAATTGAATTTATCAGTGAGTGGGTCACTCAGGTTTTTGCTGTATCTAATGCAAGATAACTGTCATCTTATCTCTGCATTGATAGATTAGATTTGCAAGCTTCTTAACTAGTTGCAGCTGGCCATCATACATCTTGTATGCATTTGCTAGTGTGGCTAATATTCTTCATCTATGTCTAAAGCCTTGTAGTCTGAGGGTGTTCATGCATGTCTGGAGTGAAAACAGAGTAGAAGTGGTAATCTAGCTTGAACCACACCATCACCCATCCCAATAAGTTCCTAGAACCATATTGAATATTATATGTTACCAGGCATCTCCGAGCTACATCCTAGGAGAGTTTCTTGGAGCCCTAATAGGCATGGTTGAGGAAGAGGTGTAGATAGAGTAGCTCGAAGGTTTTGAAACCTTGGACCATGAGTCACATGTGTGCCGACTCAAGATAGAATTGTATGGGCTAAAGAAAGCACCCTGTGTTTGGTAGACTAGGATATATAGTTACTTCACTAGGTTGGGCTTCACGAAGAGTGAAGCAGATGCGAACCTGTATCACATAGTGGTGGAAGGTAAGTTGTTGATCATTATACTTTATGTAGACGATCTTATACTGACAGGTGATGAGAATCTCATCAAATATTTCAAGGAGGACCTTCCAAGAGAGTTTGAGATGAAGGATATGGGGCTCATGCATTAATTTCTTAGCATGGAGTTATGGCAGGGAGATGGGGAGTTGTTTGTATCTCAAGGAAAGTATGCCAACGAGATACTTAGGAGATTTCGCATGGAGAGCAGTAAACCCATGGAGACTCCTCTAGCTGGTAACTGGAGGAAGGAGGATGCTACTTCAGTGGAAGTAGTGGAAGCTATCGTTTACAGGAAGCTTGTGGGTTCACTCATGTACTTGGTGGACACACAACCAGATATGTGCTATGCAATTAACCAGCTTAGTCAAGTGATGGTTAGGCATACCAAGCTTTATTGGAAGGTGGAAAATCATGTATTGAGATACCTCAGAGGCACTACTTGATTTGGGTTATGGTATAGAAAGACAAAGGGAGTGAAGCTTCAAGGCTTCACCGATGGAGACTGGGTAGGGATTCCATGTGACATGAAGATAAAATTAGGATGGATCTTTACTATTGGGTCAACGATAATTTCTTGGTACAACAGGAAACATATATTGGTTGCACTCAGTTTAGCAGAGGAAGAGTACATGGTTGCATGTCAGGCAACATGTGAGGCTATCTGGATGAGGAAGATCCTGGTTGGTTTTTTTGGTTAGCATATGGATCTGACAGTGATTTATTGCCATAATCAAAGTTGCATCAAACTCTTTGAAAATCCAATATTTCATGATCGGTCCAAGCATATTGATATCCAGTATCATCATCTCAGTGATTGCGTATTGAGGCATATCATGTTGTTATATTACATACCCACGGAGGAGCAAGATGCTGACATCTTGACAAAGGCATTGTCAAGATGTAAAGTCGAGTTTCACAGAGACATGATCTGGGTAGTTGACAATCCATTTCCTTTTGAGAGGGAGTATTGAGAATTGGCAACGAGAAATTCCAGTTTAATTTGTCCTCGAATTAAACCATGAATTAAATTCAAATTGTATTCTCATAGAAACTTAAAATAGTTAAATTAAGTTTATTAAGCTTACTTAACCTAGGAAATTTCCCGGTTGCGGGTGTTAATTAGGGAATTGAATGAGGAGGCGGCCTTATTAAATGGCAAGTGGCTGCCCGCTCCAGCCATATGGACCGAAGCCTCGAGAAGCCATCACCTCGGTCCGGCCAACAGCTATGCGAGCATTAATGGTGGGGGGAGAATAGCTGGTTGCAGAGGTATATTGGTCGTTTGCCTGAGTTCGACGATGACCGGGGTTCAGTTGGAAGGTGCGAGAAGCTCTGTCTGTAGGAAGCTCTGTATTATCTCATTTGTGAGTGGTGCGTTCGGCTCTTGGATGACTGCACCGTGGGTGCATGAGCCCAAGCACAGACCTCGGCCCTCGGCTCCGGAGGCCCTGGTTTTAAGCCTGGATTTTCAGAGAATTCGCGGCTCTGTGTTATGGTTTGGTGAATTGTGTGTCATTCTGTCCTTTATCAACACTGTTTCTGAGCGCCTTCGACCTCCAAAAGCTCTGAGTGTCGCGGCGTCTCAGTTCCTCTGTGTCACGGTTCGAGATTTGGTCCTTTGGTGCCTTGGGCATTCCTGGTTTTGGTCGGTGCAGCTCTCTGGGAGCAATTCACCCCGCGCAGCTCCTGAAAAGGCTCGGCTCTCGACCTGTGTGGTAAGCATTGCCATTAGTATTCGCGTTCCATTACCTGTTTCGCATTTGTGGTATAAGTTGTTGCACGGGTTTAGAATCCTTGGTGCTGCAAAGCATTCACGGCCTCTGGGCAGAATTGGTTCTTTGTTGGTTACAGGATGCCGCGTGAGAGGCTACGTGGCACTTGCAGGCGGGGAGGCTCAAGAGGCGGTGCCAGAGGGCAGGCTTCATCGCCACGCTCCTCGGCATCCTTCGACTCCCCATCGGAGGAAATTAGCTCACCAGGAGCTCGAAGAGGGCGTGGAAGAGGCAGAGGACGGGGAAGAGCCGCGGTGTGTCTGTTTGGTGGGCACCCATCAACCCGCTTCAGGTTTCCGTGTGCTCTGGATAATGCAGTCTATTATGTTTCAGTGCGCATTGAAAAATGCAACCATGCTGATCGACCAAAAGCCCCAGCAGAACCGCGGCCACCCTCGCCTGTTCAGGGTCCGCAATTACAGCCTGCGGAAGCCTCGGGTGCGGTGGCAGGGAATAGAGCTGGACCAAGCGAGCCTGCGAAGGACGACGCGCCATACGCAGACTCGAGTGCCTCAGACTCCTATGGCTGCACAGTGGTGGAGGAGCAACCAGGCACATATGTCTGTCCAGCGGTGGAGGAGCCACCAAATCCATACACCTAGGCACGTTGCATGGTCGTTCGGGGTGGTATGGATACTCTTTGTTTAGTTTCAGGATGTCGATGTAGCTGCTATAGTTCGTAATGGGAGTCCGTCTATGATAATTTTCGGGTCGCACCACTCAGGTTTTGATATGTCGATTTTAATGTCTGTGTTTGTAATGTCTATTTCGGTCATGTTTGTGTCTGTAAACTCCTCCCTCGCCTCAGCAGGGAGTGGAAGGTTCAGTTTTTTGGTGGTTCTAGCTTGGGGTCAGTGGACAGTTTCACAGTCCCTCTTTTTCTCCAGCTTAGTCTCAGTCTCAGAATGTCAACCTGCTCAGGTAGCCAAATCTTGGTGGCGGATGTAACTCTCTATGTAATCTTTTTGTAATATAATAGAATTAGTATGATTTACACAAAAAAAACCTAGGAAATTCGAGTTGGAATTCTTTTGGAAGTCATGTATATGTTCTCCCTACTTTGTAAGAGTCCAGTGTGAGTTAGTTACGAGTTGTAAAATAGAAGACTCAGTTTCATGAGCCAGTTTAGTTAAATTAGTTCTCAAACTTATTGAGAGAACTAATAGTGATTTAATAGTCAGTGGTGACACTAATGAACTCCACCAGTGCTACTGTGGTGAAGTAAAATAATAAGTGTGTACACAAACAAATTCCTCTAGCCTGATAACGGGTCTAGCCACAACAAATACATTCTATGGAATATTTCCGTAGGTTAGAACCAATTAAGAGGGCCTACCTCTTAGTATGCTTATCCCATTTGATGATCTCCTTGCTTGCTTGCCCCAGCTATCTCTCACTTCCTTCTTCAAGCACCTGAAACAAGTAAACAACAATAAACAACAACTGTGATAATAGACAAATTGTAATTCAACCTACTTAACAAGTCAAGAAACGTTAAGCCATGAATATGTAAGATGAAAAATCATGTAGGAAATCAATCGATAGTTGCATATATATTGATATCAAGAAGATATTACAACCATTGTCTTGACATTGTAGTTCCCCTCTAATAAGACCTGGTTCCCACACACTTCTGCTAGCATTCCATGATGGCCTCAATCAACAATAGTTTTAAGGCTCTTCCCTTTAGGCTTCACTCCAAACCAAATCACACTTCTCCCTCACACAACTAGATAGCTACAACTATGAATAGCTTTTTTACTCCAAACCAAAATAGCACTAGCACACCAACATTAACACTACAATGCTAACACTAGCTTGCGCTTGGGAAGAAGGGAGGTTTATATAGGATCAATGGATGGGAGATGGATCCTCTTCTCATGGGAGAAGGTATTATCCCTTGAGGTGGGTCCATCATTATAGGGGAAAGGAGCCCAAACTGACATCCTCAACCCCATCCAGTCAAACCATTTACCAGACTTCCATTACGAAGCTTCGACTCTTAATTTAAAAAACTTTCCATAATAGGACAGACACGATTGGAACGCAGCTCAGTCACTTTAGTTGACGCTAGGGATGGTGCTAATCTCTGTACATTGACATGGGGGAGACAAAGGCCATTAGCGTCGGTCTTGTAATTTGCGCAAAACATAATTTTCAAGGGAAATTGTGCAAAAGGGAATTGATCTACTCATGAAGAGGGACATAATGGGAGTTTCTTCATGAAGGCAAAGCATGTGGGGTTCACTATAGAGGTTCTCCATGATGAAGGAATGGGGAGTATAGGGACAGTGACAGAATGGTGTGTAACAGATGCCCCCTAAAGCGTGAAGGCCGAACTAGAGTGAGGGATGAAATTCTTTGTAAATCAGTGCGGGGAACCGTAGTCTGCCATCGGAAAACATGCAAGAAAGCACAGATACATATACATAACTGAGAAGTATGTCAAATGATACATGAATAGTGGCATGGACACAACCATCGAGAGAATGATCATGTAAATGGATCCAGGTATGGGCACAACTATCTGTTAAAGAGGATCATAATGAAACTAAGGTATGGTTGCAACCATCGAATAATGAGAAGGATCACAGATGATAACTCATGGTATGGTCGCAGCCATCCATATGAAAGAGACATGTATATCAACATAACCATGTCACATCACTTCACAACCTAGACTTTTGTGATCTGAGTCTAGGGTCTTGCACTCCAACACAACCCGATCAAAGTACAAATTCTAACATGTGAATAGATGTGTTGATGTCGAACATGCTAGAAAGTTTCTTGATTACCAGTCAATGATGTAAATTGTTAACAAGCGCGAGAGAAACCACCAATAATGACAATGGTCCTCAAGGTACTATCAGCACAATCCACGAAATGTGAATAGAGGAACTGAAGTCAAACACCTGTGAAATCACTTGATCGAAAGCCAATGATGTGAACATGTCATTGAGTGCGAAGAACTTTCCATTAGGGCATGCAAGCTCTAAGGTAATGGAATGGAGTCCCTTGGTCAACCTCCCGGATAATGAGCTAAAGTCAACGGAAAGTGACCGTGTCGAAGGAGGGCCATAATGTTTCCCACATCATCGACACGAGATGAAAAGATGTAAAATGATTTTGGATGATAAAGAGAATCAGAGATAAATGTAATTGCAGAAAGACAACTCTTGAACATATCGGCGACATAACTGGAAGTTTGGCAGCTTTTGGATCCATGGGATCGATGGTCATGATGATGTGGTAGAGATCAAATGGAAGGAATAATGAACGGCCAAAACCCAGGAAGGTCAATGATACAAAGGAGGATATCCCAACCTAACACAAAGCAGAAAGTGTCATGTTCAAGAGTGAGTTGTCGACACAACTGATAGATTTCCAAATTTTCCCCCACCATTTCTGGCTAATATTCCAATTATTTTTTAATCGCAATCTTGAAGGGGACAACATATGCTTGCACTGTAAGTTCATCCTTCGAACGAATCTGACCTAGTAAGTTTAATGAGCCCTAGGAAGGAGAAGCTCATGTTCATCATGATGATGAATCCGATGTCGTTTAATAGTTTAACAAGTCCGACAAAGGTGCAACTTGGTATCTTTTTCATGTTTAGAGAGTTTGAAAAAGACATGAAAAAGAACAATCCACATGGTCCCTTTTCATACATTTGTGTCTCTCAAGCCCGAAAAGGTAGAAAACGATACTTGAGAGAATCACTTGGCCATTTCAGTCAAGGAGTACCTTTTTTGTAAATAGTGCCTCCCAGCCCGAAAAAGTGGTAAACTTATACTGGGCACATGATGCTTCGTATCTGTTAACGAGTTCGAAATGACAAGAGCTCAGAAATCTTTTCATGTTTAAAGGGTCAGAAAAGAGGATGAAATCGGACCCCCTATTTTATTCTCTTTTACAAGTCAAAAGGGAAAAATACTCGGCAATCTTTTCATTTGGGTTTTACGAGTCAAGAAAAGAGCTTAAAGGTGACTTGTCCTGGAGGAATGAGTGGTACAAAGGGTAGTAACTAGTTCAGGTAATGGAGGAACTGCTCAAAGCATGTAATGGTTAAGAGGCTGGCTAATAAAACCACTCATCGAGGCAGTCCCTTAGGAAAGGAAAAACAACCAAGTGAAAGCATATGATTGGCCAAAGATATGGTGGCGATGGAATGAAACAACCAAGGTTCATCTAGCATAAATCAACTGATAAAAACAACAATCACGAGATGTAAATTGTGCATGGATTAATTTTTACACAAGCTTGAACCATGGAGAACTTTTCTTGCATTTGGTTTCATGTTTACACAAGCTTGAAATGAAAAATTATGTTTTCTATAAGTTTGCATGCCCTCAACATAATGACTCAATCGAGGTGCATGCCCCCCAAGCTTCATTTCAGTTAACTAGGTGGATGGAATGAAGGTTCACTTTCGAGATCCAGGAAAGACTCGATTGGGATTTTACGAGATCTTAATCAAAGACTCGATTTGGAAATGGGAGGTGCTTCATTTTTTAATGAGGTTGACACAATAGAAGAACTATCCTCGAGACCTTTGTTTCATTTTTTAACGAGCTTGACACAAGGCAAGGAACTATGCTCGTACATCTGTTCATGAACCATATGAGAACATGGATCCCAAGAGGTCTTCACTAGATGGAAGAACCACACCCCGGGAGGAATACATGTCAATTGGTATCATAGATAGATCAAGTTCTAATGCCTCCAGTACATAATGTACTATAACATTTGCGTGATCATTAGCAGATGTGGAGACAGAACGGGTAGCCACATAATTGACCTGTGGCAAGGAAGGTACTACTTGCAAACAAGATCTAATAGGGGACTATGGTTGGAAAGGAGGTGCCTGGTGACCAATGAATGACAGTTGATCAATAGTGACAATTCTCCCTTTGTGCAGAAAACAAACCACACATAAAAGTGAAGAAACAAGGGCTCCCATGACACAAACATAGTCGTGGCCAAGGAGAAGATTGAAACCTAAGGGACTATGGACTGCCATCATGTCTATATAGATGGTCTTTCCTCCCAAAGTAATAGGGAACTTTGGAAGGAACCCCAAGGATTGACTAGTTCCTCTGTTGAAGGCCAACACATTCTAGGTGACTGGTACAAGTTATGGGGAACCCAAAGCCTGCCAAGTAGTAGAAGACATGATGCTAGCAGACGCACCTTCATCTAATATAGTGCCATGTACTACCATATTATAAGCTTGTATTGTGATCTGGAAAGGCACATAAGATGGGAGGCGGAGAGCATTCAAGTGAATCCAATCGAAATAAATGACAGAACTACATGGTGGGGGCATCATATGATTGCCCCCATGCTATACAGGAATAACAAAAGGAATCTCCTAAACAACTTGGATGGGAGGGTCACTCTTCGATTCATGAGAATCTGAGGAGACGAGAAGAACATGAGCAGTATGATCACCACTTTCTTCCAGAACAGAGTGATCAACTAAAGGCGGAGACAAGTTGAAACTCTTTCCGACCAATGGTTGGTTGGGAATAGACACAAAATAGTCATTCTCAGGAAGAGCAGGATGGGCAAGAGATGAATCCAAGTCAATCTCTTTAATAACTAGGAGAGGGTTAGAAGAAATACTCTGATAACCAACAGGAAGTTGGGGTTGAGGAGCTGTAAGGTTTTCCAAAACTTTGGAAGCCTTATCCATAAGAGGACAAAGGTGAAGAAGATGCTTTCCTTCACATAACCTATAGGGAAATCTAACCTTCCCTTTCTTCTTACCATCGTTAACTAAAGGCGTAACATCGACATGATCTCCAGAGGTTGATGGGGATGGTCGGTTCAGGTTTTGAGACCATACCTCTAAGATTCTGGGAATGCCAGGACAGTCTTAAAGGAGATGGTCACCCTTACACAGCCTACAAGGGAATTTGACCTTTCGTGGAGGATCAGAAGATTTGTCTACAGGAAGTGCATTTGGAGTAACATCTGCACCATTGACCTCTCGCTTATCTGACTTATTCTTCTTCGCCTTATTCTTCTTCTTCTTAGCCTCCTGGTTATTGGATTTCAAACTTTCACCAGGTGAAGTAGAAGGGGAAGAGCAAGAAACAGGGGAAGAAGGGGAGAGGTAAACCTTAAAATCAATGTGATGTGATTCAGATCAAGGAGATGGCAGGGTAGCAGTTGGGACACTCGGGACCACCAAGGTCGAAAATAACCAGACAGGTAAACCAATAGTTAACCCAGGGAGGGACAACGTTGCCATATAAGGAGCACCAACATTTCCAAAAGAAGGAAAAGGACTAGGATTCCCATATGAGGGGAACCCTTGACTGGTATACTTTGGGAATGTTTCCATTGGAATCAACCCTAAAGAATCACAAAGGAAGATAACTTTAACCAAGAATATTTCGTGGGCTGCTAATTTTAAGACACTTAAATAAAACTTTGCCTTTTCATATTTTAAGAGTCAAGAAAAGGACAAAAGGTGACTCTAGTCACTTTCAGATTTAACGAGCTCAAAAGGACAAGTGCTCGATGATCTTTTCTAATTTAAAGAATCAGTAAAGATCAAAAATGACTGCTCAAGATAATCTAGGCAAAAGGATTGCTAGGTAACCGTGAACTATAGAATACCTCTTGGGAAACCGAGAAGTACAGGCAGGCAATCTCCCTGAATGTTGTGTTCGGTGTATCACGTTTACAAGGAAGCAAACTCGGTTTCCTATGGATAAAGGAACACAAACCTAGTGGGGTATCCCTTTATATACACGATGGTAAGGGGAGCACAAGTGCGTACTAGCACTATCTAATTCCGAAGTGAACAACAACTGCTAGGTTTAAAGATGTTGAAACACGTCTTTAGCCTAGACCACTAAATGTGAGTGTTAAGTTTCAATGCTTCCTTAGGTTAATTCAATAAATTTTAATGGTTGATCTTGAATTAGGTTTCAATTTCAAGGCCCTACCGCTGTCATCTGACAAAAACTCCTACATGCAACTATATGAGAAAATAGATGTTTGTCTTCGATGAAAACCAACACTAATTGAGGGATAGAGTGCACACAATCAATGCAACAATCAAAGAATGAAATATTTCACTAATAAATCTCCTAAATGCACTTAATCTTCCTATAACAACGTAAGAAGTTTCATTTCATTTCCAATTCTTATGATGATGCAATTCTAACTTCTCGATAATGCTACTAATGCAATATATTTGCTTAAGTAAACTAGAATGGTGTCCTTCCTTTCATAAAATGCAAAATGAATCTTTCACATAAAGCACTTTTAATGAAAATTTTCACAATTCCAAACAAACAAGCATCAATAAAATCCAAATCATGATGAATGAAACTAAAAACAACTTCTTCCCTGAATCGAACCAACCAAACACATAAATTCTTCAATTGAGAAACCGAGAAATGTAATCTATGCTTGGAAAGAGAAAAGAGACTCGAAATAAGAGAACAAACGAGACTCTTTCACTCATTCTATTGAAAATGAAGCAAACAAAGCATCCTAGTCACTTCTGGGAGGAAGAAGAGAGTCTGAGGGTCAAGACACACTGGCACTGGAATGGGAGAAATTCTGATTTTTCTTAACTCAGAGACCAGAGGGACTTTTGGGCCAAAAGTAGCGCTGATCGGCACAAATTTCAAGCTAAAACTAGCACTGATAGGCTTGATCGGTGCGACTGTTTGGCCAAAAATAGCGCCGATCGAGGGATTCAAAGAAAAATAAAAAAGAATTTTACACAAGACTAGACTTAACACATCATAAGGTGGGCTAAACCAAGCAAGCGCCCAAACCAACCTAAATGAAGCTTTCTAGTCAGGGAGAAGATGGTCTAAAAGGCTTATCGGGTCAAAATCATGAGAGAAAAGCACACTAGCCAAGATTGAGGACAAACCATAATCTTCACATACAGGCATCAGTGTGATTGCCTAACTGAAAAGAAGTGCTAGAGGTAGGTAGGCACGACTGTTCCTCAGCATATCATGCTGATCAGCGAAGCTAAGAAAAAAATTGAAACAGATACCAGGTCTGCTACTATGAATTTCAAACTTAGGCCAGTAAGCAGGAGAAAAGAAACAGAACCAAAGGAAAAAAGTGGAACTAGAAAAGTTCTCGTGAAATCATGAAGTCCAAGACAAACAGAAGGATTGGGATCCCCAGTCGAGTCACCAATTTGTGGTGAAGTAAAATTATAAGTGCAGACACAAACAAATTCCACTAGCTTGATAATGGGTCTAGCCACAATAGATACATTCTATGGAAGATTTGCTTAGGTTATAACCAATTAAGTGCACATACCTCTTAGTACGCTTATCCCGTTTGATGATGTACTTTCTTTCTCACTCCAGCTATCTCTCGCTTCCTTCTTCAAGCACCTGAAATAAGTAAACAATAGCGAACAAAAACCATGACAATAGACAAATTGTAATACAACCTACTTAAAAATTCAAGAAACATTAATCCATGAATATGTAAGATGACAAATCATGTAGGAAATCAATCGATAGTTGCATATATATTGATATCAAGAAGAGATTACAACCATTGTCTTGATGTTGCGGTTTTCCTCTGACAAGACTAGGTTCCCACACACTTCTGTTAGCATTCCATGATGGCCTCAATCAACAATAGTTTTAAGGCTCTTCCCTTTAGGCTTCACTCCAAACCAAATCACACTTCTCCCTCACACAACTAGATAGATACAACTATGAATAACTTGCTATTTACTCCAAACCAAAATAGCACTAGCACACCAACATTAACACTACAACACTAACACTAGCTTGTGCTTGGGAAGAAGGGAGGTTTATATAGGATGAATGGATGGGAGATGGATCCTATTCTCATGGGATAAGGCCTTATCCCTTGAGGTAGGTCCATCATTAGAGGGGAAAGGAGCCCAAACTAACATCCTTGACCCCATCTGGCCAAACCATATACCAGACTTCTGTTACGAAGCTTATAGAGCTGGAAGATTCGGCTCTTAATTTGAAAAAATTTCCATAATAGGACCGGAGCGATTGGAACACAGCTCAGTCGCTCCGGTCGGTGGTAGGCATAGTGCTAATCTCTGCACATCAGCACAGGGGAGACAAAGGCCATTAGTGTCGGTCTTGTAAACTGGGCAAAACAGAAGTTTAAGGGGAAATGGTGCAAAAGGGAATTGATGTGCTCAAGAAGAGGGACATAATGGGAGTTTCCTCATGAAGGCAAAGCATGTGGGGTTCATTGTAGAGGTCCTCCAGGATCAAGGAATGAGGAGTACAGGGACATTGAAAGAATGTTATGTAACAGCTACTCTAGCTAACTAAATATTTACTCATCAGAAACTCATGCATGTCGATTCTAAGAAAGACCTAGTTGAGACTAGAGTGCAAGGATAATGTACTATTTGTTTTAGATTTTTCTAAGTTGCACTGATAGTACATGCAACCAGGAACTAATCCTTGAGGGATTGCGCTATATTTAGAGGCTTTATTTCCCTTTAAATACAATATATTCTACATAGGAATTACTCATTGGAATATAGACTTGGAGAGATTGTGAAGAGGCTAATATTTGGCTTGAGCTTCCATATGAGTTGGAGATTGAATTTGCTAAGTGCTGGGATTGTTCTAGAGAGAACGAGCATTGTAATTTCATCTATATTTTCCTGATTAATATAAAACTAATAGTGGGGTTTTGAGCTGTGGCTTTCCTTGGATATTTATTGTGTTATGTGCCTTTGATTCTCTTCCTCTATGGATTATTTTTTGCTTGATGTTTATGGGCTTCTACTATAAAGAGTAGAAGTATATTCTTGTCTCTTAATTTAGAAAATTGCATTAGTTTGTGAATCTACGGTTTTGCTACATGTGTATGTGGGTGTATGCTTCCTGATGCTAGGAGACTCAACTCTCTTCTGAGCTCCCTTAACGAAATCCTCTTCCCACTTGGCTCGAACTCTCCTTATGCTGGAAATCTCTAACTAGTCCTCATCATCATCCTGTTGTTCATCCCAACTAATAACCAGATTAGAATAAAACTAGTATACCAGCTGAGGCTCCATCTTGAGAGATCTATCCTTCTCTTGCTCAATCACCACATCTCTAGTATAATAAATCTCAGCCTTTCTCCTCAAGGTTGTACATGCATATGCCTCCAATTCGTAAAGGCTCTCAATTCTTACACTAATCTTCTTGACCTAACCTAAAGAAAAATGCTTGAGTTAGGCCTTCCAATTGCTAAACACTACATTGCACCCTTTGTCTTCAATTCTCAATTTGTTCATTAAAGCAACTTTTCTAGAATCACTACTAGTTTCAAATGGATCATTAAGGGATTTCCACATATGGAATAGTGTATCCTTTCCATACAACTTTGGAACAATATGGTCTCTAACTCCTTCTAGGATCATCCTCCTAGCTTTTGTAGTATCTTTCTTCCATTGAGTAAGTTGTTGTGCATCTGATGCAGGAGTTTTAGGAATATCCATCTTAACATCTTCTAAAACCCCATTATTGTCTAACACAACCTCCATTTTGTCCTTCCATGCACAAAAATTTGAAGTCCCTTCTAGTGCATATTGCTCTATCCTAAGGCCATAGGATGACATGATTCCTGCACTAACAGATCTTCCCTCTAATGCACTTTGAATCTGATCAAGGAACTTAGTCTCTATCTTGTTTTCAGATTTAATAACATGTAGAAACTCCTTGAAACTTTGCAACTACTAATGAGAGAAAATTGATCCCAAAAGACACAATATTTCGCTACCAAAATTCTGCAGGAAGAAAACAATGAGTAGAAACACAATCACACATAGAAATTTATATATGGAACCCAAATGGGAAAAACCCCTCTTTCTTGTATTATCAACTGATCAATTTGATCTATTACATAGAATTTTCTTCAATCCTAAAGCTCCATGTAATATTGATCAAATCTACACAAAACGTTTCCAACACTTAGGCAAATAAGTCCTACTTGGAGATCCTATTTCCTACACAAATCTGCCCATAAAAAATAGGAATTTCCTCCTATTTCTTTGTGCAATTCCCAAGATAAATTTCTCTGCTTGATCCTCAAGCCTCTACACAAAATCATGTGCACAATGAATAAATAGATTTGTGCCTTCATTTAATCTCAATAGGAAATTCAAATTGCATGACCTTCTAGGGCTAAATTTATTATCTACAACTTGTTAACTGAGAGTTAGTTCAATTAATAAAAGTCAAACTACTCAACTAAATTGAAGAACTTAATTCTATCTCTATTCTAGAACTAGAGATAAGTTAACTGACAAACACTAGAGTTAACTCCACTAGATAGCTAAATTTTAGCTATTAGCTAGTACACAACTCACTGAAAGCCATCTAACTAGAATTGACTGATAATAAACTAGTGATAGGCCACATCACACATGTTAAATGGCAAATAACTAAAGTATCTATGAGACTAAATTTGAAGTAGCATTTTTTACTAAGGCACAAGTCAAAGAAGTCATTCCTTGCTACATTTTCAACATTTTTGCCTCCAACTCTTTATCATCCCATAACTTATTCTTAAATTTGTAATTAACAGTCTTTTTAATATTATCATTATTCTCCAATATGATCTTATCCTTCATCCCCCAATGGTTGAGCCAATATTGGGCATCCTTATGCCAACCTTCTTGAGTTGGAGGTGGGGGTTTTGGCTAGAGTTAGAAGCAATTTAAGGCAACCTATTTGCTTCCATGTTGTAAAGCTTCTTCTTATACATCAGATACCAAAACATAGCCATGATGTATATGGGGAAAGGCTAGATTCAATCAAGAGGATAGGATAGGGAGTGTTTCCTTTACTCTTGAGATTGTAGGCTATAATCTTTTCGATCAACTTGATCTTCCTCCGCTATTCGCTATATGTAATGAAAACCCTAACATCAAATCCATATAAAATAACAGGGGTGATGAGAGTCTCAAAGAGGAACTCTCTTTTGATTCAAATCCAAAAATCAGTTGACTTGTAATTTTTTTCAAGCTCATAATAAGCTTTCCATCCTCCAATAATCATTTTCTTGATGCTTTAATTTCAATTGAGTTGATGATGAATGTCAATACCTAAATATTTGTATGAAGAAATTGCTCCCAGTGATTGTTATCATAGATGAAATTGGCGTGGTTGATATTTTTTGATATAATTATCATGACTTTAGTCTCATCAACATTAACAGTAATACCCATCTTGGAGTAGTAATCATGGAGGAGTTTAAGTTGCTTATCGAAATCATCATGGCTTGAGGCTAGAAGAATGATGTCATCATCATAGAGGAGAAAAGTAATCACCATACCAACGAGCTTGGGGCCATCACATCCCGTATCTTACAAACACTCTTATATCTTATCATTGTAAATTAAAAAAAGAGCTGGGGAAAGTGGACACTGTTGCTTAACTCTGATATTGCATTTAATTTCTTTAAACTAACCTTCAATGGTCTTAAGCTTGAAAAAAACATTATCGTATAGTCGAATCATAGTAACTCTCAACTCGAGAGGAACCATTATCTCTTCAATTCATTGCCATAGATTGTCCTTAGGAACTGAGTCAAAAGCTTTTCTAGAGTCAACAAAAAATAGAAGAGATATGTTTTACTATTTCTACATTCCTCGGCAATGATCCTAAGAGTAACAAGATGGTCAATAGTGGTGTCTCCAAAAACCATATTTCTCTAAGGGATATGTTGACGGTGTTGGAAATCCATCAACCAAGGAGATCTCTTCGATATGAAGTCCCAACTAGACCTCACATTTGGTGTAGGATTCCCATCCGATATAAAGGCATGGCTTCCATATACTTAGAGATATGCTTGGATCTGGGTGTCAGCACATGAGAGTGTGTTGATAGTGCTAGACCCACCAACATGTCAAGGGGATCTCCCTGGTAAGAAGTCCCAATTAGACCTCAGATCGTTTGGTGTAGGAGTCCCAGCAGTGGGTCGTAAGGTAATGCCTTGACCACAATGTCACACAGAGGAAAGTAAGATAACTCTATCCATAGCAAGGGTGTGACTGCTGTAGTGTGTCAAGGAAGGTGTATGAGAGGTTCTAACACATAAGGGGGGAGATAAGGGTGAAGGTGAGTTCCAAGTTGAAAGGGATCAGTCCGAACTCGGTTAGGAACACACAACACAAAAGGACATACACATATTTCAATGGAGCAGTCCACTCAGATGCAGTAGTTGAAACATACAAGGTAAGATAACACGTACAACACTCACGGATCAGTTCGAACGAGTGCAACAGTTGTTACAACGAGGTTCATGTGAAAGTTCTATCTAGTGTCTGGTAGAGCAGTCGACATAGACGGTGACAACATTAACAACATATACAACACATTTGCGACAAGATTCATATAATTTCATGTGAATCAGTTCATACACAAATACGTAAGTTAAACAACATATATCATTAAGGCAACTAGAGCAGTCCAACTACAATAACAACATATGCATGAAAATGTGCTAGCTCTTATTATATAAAAGTGTAAGTTCCAATCATATGATACATCCATGTAAACCTGCTAGCCCCATCAGCGAAACCTTATAGCCACATTTTCCTACTCCTCCAAAGAGATGTACTAGCTCTGTGCAGTGGAGAAGTGTGCATTACAATACTGTCCAAGCTTTATTCAAGATAGTCTTAATAGAAGCTTGGCTGACCAAAAGCCTCTACAATGAGTTATGAGGGACTATTTATAGCAAAGGGTGGGGTGACACTTGACATTCCCCTTTGTGACAATTCAACTACCCTCATGATTCTTCACCTACTCTATGACTGGTACATCCAATTGTTGACACTTGACTTACACTTGACATGACTCAACATCACAATGCACATGTACTGATGTGAGACAACATGGCTTGAGCAAACCTTTCAAGACATCATTGACACTTGGTCTACTATGGTGAGACCAACTCTTTGACATGCTTGTGATGGTGAAGCTGGTGAGCTGATGCTAAGTTTGGTCATTCGTGATGGTGTGCATGTACCTCATTGTAACATCTTGCTGAAGCAAACTCTTGCTTCCATTGCAACCAGTGCATTGGTTCAGCTCCTTCATCCAACTCATCCACTAAAATGCACATGGCCTTCTTAGGTGCAGCTGAACTGGTAGCACACTGATGCATAGTGTCTGTGTTGATCTTCAAGTGTGTGTTGGTGATCATGCACATCAACTTCCAAAAGTACCTGTTCAGCTCTAGTTGGACTTGCTTCTTGTCTTCACCTTGGTGAGTGTGCTGAATGGGTTGGGTTGCATGCGTGCGCACAATGACATGCATGCTACTGAATCCATTGTATGTAATCAACAACACTTCTCACCATGTCTGATCCGTGTTAGCTGCTGGGATGGATATTT
The DNA here is from genome assembly GCA_000404065.3 of Pinus taeda. NCBI lineage: Eukaryota > Viridiplantae > Streptophyta > Pinopsida > Pinales > Pinaceae > Pinus > Pinus taeda. The sequence continues at coordinate 231,946 of APFE030860200.1, read as the reverse complement.
AACTTGTACAGGCACAGTTTCATCCGTGAGTTCACAATGCACCCACTGTTGTTCCTAATCCTACTGCAACTCATTCATCTATCTGTGCAACTTCATGTTCTTCCTTGAGTTTCTACTTCAGCAGATGCAACTCCTTCTTTGTTACATTCTCTGTCTTCACATGATCTTCATGTCACGCTGTCACCTCATAGCCAGAGTCTCCAAAGTTGCTTTCATCATCAATGGATCTACTTGAGCTTGCAACCTTGTTCCCCCTCCGTGTTGTCAACAACCCTCCTCTTGCATTCGTTGCATTTGGTATGATGTCTTTAACTTCTGTTCATGATGCTGCTCATTGTGATGCTATTGCTATCATATCTTGATGTCCTTGTCTATGAACATCATGATGTCTTCGTGGGTAGGAAACTCCATAGACACTTGATCAAATGCATCCCCAAGTGTGCTCTGAATGGTTTCTTCGTCTTTGCTCTCTTGGAAACCATTGTACCTGTACTACTGAGAAGCAGATGAATGCCTGCGATACCTGGAGACATGGCAACACTCATGGCAAGAAATCTATCAGTCGAAAACCAAAATGAACATGAGAACTGACTTGCAACATACTTAGGTGAATGATCCTGAAGGTTGCACAATTTCGGTTGGGAGGTCGGGAGACCGACTGCCAAGACTGCATAAGGCATAGTCTGGGCTATTGGGAGACTAAATGACTATTGGAACAATGCAATGCACAGTCCAGTCTGGTTGCTGACTGCTGGCCCATGGACAAATTTGTGTAATTTCTTGGGAAAAGCAGCCACTGTCCTTCATAAATGCGCAAAACAGTCCTAGAGGCTAGTGCTAGGGGGGAATGAACAAATTTGGAGAGGAAGGCGAGCCTTCCTTTCGCAGATTGCGCAATGCATCCTTGGTGAAGGTAGAGTTCGGGCCAAGGTTGGCCTAACTCGCCGACAGGCAACTGAAAGTAGCTAAGACAGTAAATGCATGGTGACACTAGGCGATAACAGAAGTGATTGACAATGCATGCAAAACATGAATGAAAGATTCAACAAACAGATCAACATGCATGTGGGTGAGGCAGTTCATTGGTTGGGCGAACGTCTGTACAACAGTTTCATGCATGCAAAAGCAGTGAGATAGCAATGAAAACTGAAACAAAGCTAGGACAAGCTAGAATACATGTAAATGATAGCAATCATTCAAAGAAATCAAGCAAAAATTACTCACACAAGCGAAAACACAAAAGTGACAGAAATGCAACACAAGGCATGGGAAGTGGGCTTACCCCAAAACAGCTAAGCTGAATGTGCCAATTACTCCTAGATGTGATATGGGATGTCAGAGCTGCAAGGTTGATGCGAGGAAATGAGCTATGCAGCATTCGACTAATGAGTTTTGATAACATCGAGGTTGTGACGTGGATGGCACAAATCTATGGGAAGCGACACTTGGTGGGAGGTTTCAGAATTTCTCCTTGCATGTAACCTCCAACTGCTAAACATAGATCCCTGAGATAAGGGATGCCTTTGCATGCTGCCTTGGGAAAAGCATCTTATGCATGCAAGTCTATTTTGCTCGGTCTCGAAGGGAACCGATCAACTCAGCTGCACATGCAACAGGTTGTTCGATTGCTTGAAGGAAATGTGCATTTCTGGTTGGGAGATGGACTGATTGCCCAATAGATTTACACAATTTCTGGGTAAAGCAGCTGGCTTCTGCCTAGATTTGCACAAATTTTGGGCTGAGCAACCTTGCTAGGAAATTTGCACAAATCCTACTGGGAGTGTTAGCAGGAAGGATTGCGCAATCTTGGAGCCGAGAAGGCTGCTAGAGAGGATTGCACAATTTCTGGAGGGAAGGCTGGTTTCCCTCCAGAAATGCGCAATTTTCAAGGGGAAGCTGCTCCGCCTATAGTTGGACCAAGTATGGGTGAAGAACCTATGAGGGGAATGGATCATGTTGTGACCGATAGGCTGCCTTTGTACAAGAAATACATTGAAGCTTGTGAACTTGACGAAGAAAGGAAAGCTGTTGTGAAGGTTGAAAGGGAGGCTCCAAAATGAGGCTAAGGAAAAATTTTGGAGGGTGGTTATAGCCACTACAATAGAGTGTTACACTAGTATCTTCAAACAACAAGGTAAGTGTGTGTGGTGAGTGCATAATGTAACATATTTTTTGGTTCTCTTACTGCAAAGGTGAAGAGTAAAGTGAGCCTCTAAGTGAGAGGTCATAGTACCACCCAGGAAGAGACACATTTAAACCAGAAAGGTCTATCCAACACCCAACAAAATAGTCAAGAATGGATGCGGTAGTCATTAAAACTGAAGTGAAGGTGACAACACGTACACCACCCAACGGAGTAGTCCACACAGATGTGATGGTCCTTAAAACTGAAAAAAGAAAAATTGGTTTATCGAGTATCCCACAAAGTAGTCCACAAGGATGTGACAGTGGTGATAACCAATACACAACGGTGGTCTATCTATTATCCCATAGAGTATTCCACATGGATGAGATAGTGATTATAACCAATACAACACATTCCCAATAATGTAAGTACTAAAACAATCGAAGTAGTTTAGCTATGTTAGTACCGGTGAAATAAACATGCATTACAAATGCCAAAGTAATAGTTTTACAAACATCTACAAAACATGCATGAGAATGTGCTATCCTTAACAGGCTTCTGAATTAAGAAAAATCCCAAGACAAATTTGTACACCATACATCACTAGTCCCAGTAGTGGGATATTGGAGCCACTCCTTGCTCCTCAAATAACTGACTGTTTACTTTCAAGGCTTTGTGGGAGGAGCCAAGGTGAAAAGTCCTTGCTCATACAATGGGAGGGGTATATATAGCCAAGGGTTATGATGGACCCTTATGACTCTTGGACTACCCTCATGACCATTGAACTTCCTATGACTTTTCAACTGACATGACTCTTCAAATTCTTGTGTGCATCCACTAGACTTTCACTTTACATTACATTCAGTTACAACAGGTATGGCCCATAGTGCTAATGTGGACTTGACACTTCATGAAAAAACTTGACATGACACTATTGATATGTACTAGTTGGCTATGGTGTCCATGTCAAGTTACGGAACTGTTAACTGATGTATGTACTTTCAGGTGTGCTTTGTCTTCTCCTTTGCATGCCTTGATGTTACAGGGTCTTCAATGGTCTTGGTCTTGCAAGATGGTTTCTTGCATGTGTTCCTTTCACCTGCTACTTCTTTCATTCGTCCAACTGTAGGTAAGTCTTCTAGCATCTGCACTCCTTCTTCATACCATTCATTTTCTCGCCATGATCTATCAGTGTACATGTTCCTTCAATTCACTCATGACATGATGATATCAAACCCAAAACATCCTAGTCTAACATGATGCATTATTTTCACTGTTTTGCGCCCAAGACAGATGATAGGTTGGGAAGAGGGCCGAGTAACTATGCACTGGATAGTTCTAGGTGACAAGGAGGGGGAACTGATCACTAATACTACGTAGAGTATAGCTTAGGCTTGGACAAGGAACTTTGGGGCACAATCTTCACTGTCTAGGAAAATTGTGCAGAGGCCACTAGGAGGTAGAATTGCGCAATTAAGGACATGAGTGGTAGCTTCAAGGTGGGAACCTGAGGGACACCTCTGCATAGTTTCCAGAGGGAATACACGATAGCACAAAAGAGGGACAAGAGGACATTTCTATGCAGTTTTTGAGAGCAATGAGTCCTGGCTAAGGGAAGTCACTGGGAGGACATCTCTGTGCAATTTCTGGGAGCAGTGCATGCTCAGGTCTGTAGGAAATGTAGGGTTCCAACAAGAAATAAGGAGGCTCAATGACTGTTCTTGTGAAGTGTGTAGTTCATATAGGTAGTGAGGTAGTTTCAACGCAGTTCTGGGAAGGAAGACAGGTTGCTTACCTCTAGGATTGCATAATGAAACTAACCTAGAGGACAACCTCAAGCACTGTGGAGTTCCAGATAGTAGAGTAGCACCATCGAGGGCTAAGACTGTGAAGTGCAACTCAGTTGGGGTTTGGTGAAGTGAAGTTGTTTCATCGAGAGATTTTCAAGAAAATGGCTAAGTGTGAGAGGCAAGTGAACTTGTGATGACACGACATTGTGATCACACACTTAGCACAGTTCGACAACATGACAACACTAACCACTGAGACAACATGGCTAAGCATGACCCTCTGTGGGATTGTCTAGAGTTGAAAGTAACAAGTCCGACACTTTGGATAGACCTTTGGATGACTATGATGACACTTGCGTGACGGTGCTTACAATTTTGTGTGTGAGTACAAAGGATTTTCACATAGCTAGGACAATCCAAACAAAAAAAGACACACCCTAGAAAGCACCAGAACAAGATCGCAAGAATGGAAAAGAAATCAATATGACAAAAGACGACAATTGGTTAAGAAAGAAAAAGGGAGCAAGACATGTAGGGGAAACACATGGAATGGATTTCAGTGCTTGCAACTATGCATGTCATTGAAGATAGAATGGTATGACAATGATAAGCAATCCTTCAAGCTACACTAAAAGGTGTATTTCAAAATATGTGCTTTGTTTTTCATACCTACCCTCCAAGGGTTTTGCATCAGATGGAGTCTTCATGCGGTCCTAATATTCTATCATACCTTGGGTTCCTTGGTCTACTTATCTTCTTCTTCATCTCCTTGACAGTCCTCTAGCATGTCATCCTTCTTGTGATCACTGAGAGAAACATCTGCGCAGTTTTAGTGAGAAGTGATTGTTGTGGGATGAGGCCCTGGGAAGACACATATGCATAGTTTCAGGATGGAAGGCAAACTGAGTAGTTTAGGGACAAAACTACATATTTTTAGGATGCAATACACTACTATAGGATGAGACCCTGGGAGGACACATATGCGCAGTTTCAGGATGCAAGGTAGACTGGGAAGCTAAGGGACAAAACTACACAGTTTCTGGAGATTGTGGGTTCTAGTTGAGGGAAGGACACTAGAGGAAACCACTATGTAGTTTTGAATGCTAAGGGAGGTTGGGAAGATTTCCAGTTGAAGCAAAACAAACTTCCCCTTGCATAAAAAGTGATAATGACCATCCCCAAAGATTACACATACTATAGAAATATAAAAGCATGAACGACTCTTAAGATCAAAAATGGGAGCTTGAGATCATCACTTGCCAATAAATGACTAAGGAACGATTGATCATAGGCCAAAATTTTGGAGGGTGTTGCAGCCGCTACAACACTTGGTGACACACTAGTTGAATTCCAGCTTCTTTGTCTTGGTTTTTTCAATGCAGGGACTTCATCCATAAGGGATTATTGATTCATAGTGCAGATTACTTTAGCTTCCCCACTTACCCCATGGAAAGACATGGTTCACCTTGTACCAAATCAATTGAACACAACATAAGATTCAACCATATCACATTGTTTCAAATTGGGAAGGGTAGTTTGGTTCATGAGATTAATATTTTCAGAGTATATTTTTTCATCTCTGGTGGTGCTCCACTGCCAGCAAGCCCGGATAATACCCCGACGAAGTCACACAGGAACACAAGAATTTCTCCACTGTTATCGATCCTAGATAGTACTCGGGTGGAGTTTCTTGCTTCAACTCTCTGCGTGGGAAGACTTTCTCTTATTTTTCCTTTGTTATTTTTGAAAGAGAACTATGCCTCAACACTTATTTATTTTTGGGGCGGAAGAGGGATGCCAACTTATTGAGATCAGGAGAGGTTATTCATTTAGACAAGTATGTAAAGAACTCCAATTTAGGTTTTCTCATTTAGATTTTTCCCCTTCTCCATTTCTACTAGTTGGATAATCTTGAACACACCAAAGCAGAAACTAAGTATGGGCATGAGGTTTCCCATACTAGACATAGGTTCATGGTAGAACCAAAGCTCTCCTTATGGGTGAATCTTATTTTCCATCAAGACTTCATCGGCCAAAAGTTACAACCAAACAAAAGGAAGATGAACACGGGACCGATGAAGGGTTGCAGTGTCAAAAGACTCTTTGAACGTCAGCCACATGCACATTCAGAAGCTAGTACATACATCTAGGCACAACACTTATTCACGTAGTGAAAAAAAAAAAGGAAAATTGAACAACGAAGGAAACAAAGAAAAAAGAAAGAAGACACAGAACCAAGAAACTGAAATCGAAGGAAAAGAGAACAAAATGACTAATGCAAACATGATGCGAAACAAGAATAAGAAAACCAGGATGAACGAAAGGGGATGAGTGCAAAGATAGGAAAATAGATATTCAACTAATCCTACTCCTATCCTAACAGCTAGACGGACGGGGTTACATGTAATGAAATTTCCAGTGAAGCCGCCGTAGTCATTCCTGAACTGCATCCACAAAGATATGAACAATTAAAATAGATAAAGAGTGATGTGCAACAGAAAATACAAAAACTTGAAATTTTTTCACATGGGAAGGAAGATCCTTCCTGTGGTCAGAAAGATGTGTCAAAACCACTACTTTTACCCTATGCACATGCTTACCTCTTTGATGGATATTTATTTTCAACAAATCTTTGAAGCCTCTTACGAGTGTGTCCTCATCTCCACTGAGCTTCTTAGCAAGTGTGAGGAAGGATTGAAACATGTTGCCTGCAACAAAGCTTTCCAAGTAAGATTGTTCCAGCGATTCAATGATTGGATCATAAAATTCATGATGGTCATCTTGAAAGACTCGTGATCTCCGAAAAGTTGAATTTTTTATTCAAGAAGAAGGATCACAATGGGAATATTGTAAAGAAAAATAGATCTGATCATCCTTGGTGGTCATGCCTAGCCAACGAGGACCTGCCATAAACATCAGTGAAGGTTAAAGTGCCTCACCTACTTGATGGAAATATGAAGAGAGAGATGTTGAGCAATCAAGATCAGAGAGCACAAAGAAAATATCATCGGATGTGCTAATGGGAAAATGATAAGCCCAATGACACTCACCCAAGATAGAGCAATGATTACATGAGCTAGTTGAGGCATCAAATTCTTGGTTTGCAATGAACAAAGAGAAATCCATTTGAACAATCTCACAAATGCTCCAAATAATGGAACCAACTTTTCTATGAGTTAGATATGATAGAAAAATTTGTAATGCAAGGTTCGCAAGAAGGCCGAGCAGTTGACCATGAAGAGGGAAATTCGATAAGTATGATTGTGGGAAAATATAGTCTTTGAGATGATAAACTTCATAATTCTATGACTTCATGAGAGATGAAAATTCCCAACCTGAGTTTGACGTAAGATATTTGCATGAAGATGAATGAGCTATAACATATTTGTGAATTAAGCCATATGTGAAATTTTTAAAATTTGAAAGATCACACCCAGAATACAAAACATTTCTTACATGGGGATCCACACTGAATGAAACCATGCAGATAGGTAGATTGTGTGTGAGAAACTAGATCTGATTTAGTTCGGGTGGCTTACCATAGTTGCGAAGTCCTAACATAACTATCAACGAGTGTTGAAGTGCCTCGACTCCTTGGCACATCTCAAAACTTTCCATAATTGTAGAATCACATTTTCAAACTTGAACCAGATCATCCATGGCTTGTGAGTGGTTTTTGTTACTAATTTTAAAACTACTCTCTAGATGGTAGCCATCTTTGTTACAGATTTCACTATATTTTTTAGCTTCAACAACAATCAGATTACTCAATTGAAGAGGATCTTATGATGGTACGTCCAAAGATAAATGAATTGGTGAGCTCACATGAGAAAACTGATTTGATGGTTTATCTTCGTGAAAAAGAAGGGATGACAGGGAATGGGTAGGACATTGTATGATTAGATTGTTTTCAATTTTATCATGGACAACCTAACTGCCTTGTGTTAATCGAGGAGATAACTCATTGGATGAAGAAGCAAGATAACATGGATTATCTTCGCCGCATGTAGATGCATTGAAAATGATAGGACACAAGGGAAAGTGAGGTGAAGAGGAAGTTTCGATATGGATGTCTTCTTTGACTAGAGCGAATTCTAGATCTAAGTTAAAGTCTTCATGAGAAAATGGAATATCACATGATGCGCTTGGTTGTTTGTCATAGAATATGGAAGCATGGGAGTGATTACTGCCCAAGATTGGGGATTGATCAAAATAATATATTGTATAAAATGTTCCACCGAGATTAGCAGATTGAGAATCATTCAAGAATGGAAGCTCATTGTTTTGATGCGGACAATTTTGAAACAGATAGGGAAGATTGATAGTGTCCTCACCTTTCTGCTCCTCTACTTGTGTAATGTGACTGCCTTGTGCCTTATCGCAATTTGAGCCAGTAGCTTGAGAATTAAGAGAATGCAAACAAATAGTTGGTGAAGTAGGTTGATCAAGCAAGTCATGGTACAAGGAGTCGTCACTTGTAGATGATAGAGGATGGTAGAGATGAAGATCAGATTCGAGACTTGAGTTATGAATGGTGATGTCCTCTTGCGGAATGGAGAAGTGAGTCTTCATTGTAGGCTTCTTGAGCCATTATGGAATTTCCTCCATTGAAGCAGGAGACGAACGAGAATATGGGTTGGGGACATGCTGCGTAGATTTCTCAGATTCATAATCACTGCAAGGGGGCACCCACATCGAGACCGGAAAAGGAGGAGGACAAGGAAAAAATAGGGTAGTGGGCTACTCGTCTGCAATCTGAGGTGCCTCATGATCTGCAAGAGTTGGGGAGGAAGGGAAATTGGGAGGTTCACTGTATTGGGAGACATGAACCAAGTGTTTAAAATCTTGTCTCAAGAAATATGAGTTCAAATTTTTGTCAGGAATTTTGCAACAGAGGTGAAGGAACTAATCAGCAAAGTCCTCAACTGATTCATTAGGCTTCATTCTTTAACGACTAATTCTTTCACAGACATATTGGTGGTTATACTTATCAAAATCTTTATACAACATCCTGCCAAGCTAACCGAATGAGCAGATGGAAGCAATGGGTAATGTATGACACCATTGTTTAACATGACCTTCGAATGTGAGGGTGAGTAATCTAGCCATGACATCTTCGGAACCTACTTTTTGATAGAGACAGGGATGGATAAATTGAAACAAATGTTCATGAAACATTGATTCACCCCCATCAAACTGAAGTTCAGACATGTCATCAATAACTTACGTAGGGGTGGTACAATTAAGCTCTTTAGAAAAACATTCTGAGATTGTGATTTTGGGAAGAGCCATTTGAAAATAAGAGATTCAAACTAGAGTCTACGGGCACATCCTATCATTTGGCCATCCTTCTAGTACCATTTTGTTGATGGTTCTAGAAATTCATCAACCAAGGGGATCTCCCCGATATGAAGTCCTAACTAGACCTCATATCATTTTATGTAGGAGTCCCATATGATATAAAGGCCTGGTTGCCATATATTTAGAGATTCGCCTTGGCTTTGTCTATCAGCACATGAGAGTGTTACGCTGGTATCTTCAAACATCAAGGTAAGTGTGCTTGGTGAGTGCGTAATGTAACTTGTGTCTAGGCTCTCTTACTACAAAGGGGAAGAGTAAAGTAAGCCTCTAAGTGAGAGGTAATAGTACCACCTAAGAAGAGAAACACGTGAAATAGAAAGGTATGTCTAGCACCCAGTGGAATAGTCCACAACAGATGCGACAATCATTAAAAGTGAAGTGAAGGTGACAACACATACACCACCTAGTGGAGTAGTGCACAGAAATGTGACGGTCGTTAAAACCAAAAAACAAAAATTGTCTGTCTAGTATCCCGCGGAGTAGTCCACAAGGATGTGATAGTGGTGATAACCAATACACAAAAGTGGTTTGTCTAGTATTCCATGGAGTAGTCTACAAGGATGAGACAACAGTGATAACAAATACAACACATTCCCAACACTATAAGTACTAAAACAACCGAAGTAGTTCAACTATCTTAGTATAGGTGAAACAAACATGCATTACAAATGCTGAAAGAATAGTCTTACAAACATCTACAAAACATGCATGAGAATGTGCTAGCCTTAATACGATTCTCAATTAAGAAAAAATCCCAAGGCACATTTGTACACCATACATCACTAGTCCCAGTATTGGGACATTGGATCCACTCCTCGCTTCTCAAAGAATTAATTGTCCACTCTCAAGGCTATGTCAGAGGAGCCAAGGTAAAAATTACTTGCTCATACAATGAGAGGGATATATATATCCAAGGGTGATGCATGACTCTTGGACTACCCTCATGATCGTTGAACTTCCTATGACTTTTCAACTGACATGACTCTTCAACTTATTGTGTTCATCCATTGGACTTTCACTTTACATTACATTCATTTACAACAGTTAAGGCCCATAGTGATGATGTGGCCTTGACAACTCATGACACAACTTAACACAACACTGCTGATTGTACTGCTTGGTTGTGGTGTCCATGTCAACCTGTTGCGTTGCTAAGTGATGGATGTACTCTTGATGCAAGGCAGGCCTGCAACCTATCACCTGATGCAAGCCAAGCTTGCAATACCCAGGATCTCCAATATTCCCTTCAAAAAGTCATCCATTATGGCAATTACAAATTCGGAATTAACTCCATGTTGTAGCTTCATATATTCCACACCCGACATTCTTCCTCTGCGCAGATACAATGAAGAAACCAATATACATTGAACAACATGCAATCACTTACCGGTTGTTTTCCACAGATTTTGCATCAATATTGTCCACCATTCCCTACGCTGCCAATTTGCACCAAATTGAATCTTTTCAACGCTTCATTTGCTGGAATCTGGTCACCCTAAGAGTTATCTCACTAGCAACCCTGAATGAGGATGGAAAACGCAACGCTCTTTCCACCCTTTAACACTGCCTTGTAACAAACATAGAAGAATACGCTGCCAGAAACTAATGCACAGTCATATATATATATGACACCTGTGGAAATCCGGAATTATCGAGCGTTTGAGCGATATGTATCTGCTGTGGTGTTCACGCCTTCCCTACATACACAACCCACTCCAGCCGGCAACAATGATAAAACCAATAGTCAATACACACAGCACCCTAAACTTATAAAGAAGAATCCTCCAGCCATTGGAGAATCGCTTCAAAGCGATACATGAAGATACGCTGTTCACACAAAATATAATGCAGCGAGATCTATATGCAGGTAAAACACTATAAAGGTCCCACGCATACTCTGTCTTGAATCAGAACAAAATACGCATCCCACTAATTGAATAGCGCAGGTGATGGCGCCAGCCTGAATAATACTTTTTGTGATCTTCTTCCACGCACAGAACAACAATCATCATTTTAAGAATCCTTCCTCAGTAGTGGAAATGGCGGATTAACAAAACAAATTCAGTGATTCCACAGCACCCATTCATCATATCTATGCAATAGTGCTCTCTTTGTATTTTTATTGCTGTCCATCAAACTGCAGATCGGACAAAGTGACCCATTCATTTGAAATCGATTTACCCACACCATTCTAGCGTTACATATCACAGTAAATGTATGTAAAGATCGACGGTCCCAACATATTTAATCGATTTCTGAAGCTAACTATTATAATATGGATCCACTAATTGACATAGAACAACGCTTTCAACTTAATAAAACGAAATAAAGTCCTCCCCACAGAGAACGCAGACTTAATTATGTTTTACATAAATCCAATCTCATGCAAACTCAATACTGGACATATAGTGAAAAATCAAAAGTTGTATTTACACACAAAACACTTACAAGAACTTTCGATTCATGCCCGATATTCAACATTTAGGCCCTTACAATTTGCCAGAGGACTTACAGCCTTAGCTGCCAACCTATTCTCTACCACACTCTCTCACTCTCTTTGATCCCCAATGTCTTTGAGGATTCCTAATTTATAAAACTAAGCATGATCCAGAATCACTCAACTAAAAGCTCTAAGATTCTACATGCAATGCATTGTAAAAAGCATCTTGAGGCTTTTTCCCATCTTTTTTCCTGTTCTAAAATAGAAAATCTTTCCTTATCCCATAATGATCCACATTTACTGCTTTATGCCTAAAAACACTCCCTATTTTATTAAAAATAACAAAATATTTAAAATTATCACACCCCCCTTTTTATTCCATATTTACAAATGAAGAGGGTCTTGATGCTCCTGCATCATACACCCAACCTTAAAATTAATCATGATCCCCTGATCATGTGTTTGGATCTATGTTTTCCTGGATCCCATACTTTGTTCTGCAAGTCATTATGTGCTATTGTTCATTGTCTTCCTCCAGGTTTCCACACTTTATGCTGCATCACTCCATTGGCTGCACTCTTGCAATCTTCTGCGGTCTTCCTTTCGCTGCTTCTCCTTTGTTTCACTGCTGCTGGTCTCTTCCGGGATTCTTTCACCATCATCCTTCTCATCGCTTCAATTTCTCTGTCTAATAGACTTTCTCCAGCATCTTCATTTAGACCTGTATTCACAAAACAATTGTTAGAATAAAAATCATAAGGCATCAGTGCCTCTTCTGCTGCTATCACTGTTGTCTCAGCTGCCACCACAAATGTCACCCCACATGTTGCTCTAGCTATCACTATGGATGTTGCTACCTCCCAATCTTCTTGACCCTCTGCAACATTCCTTTGCTTGTCACCTGCAATTTCATCTGCTTCCATGATGTCTTTTTCCTCTTGTTCACTGCACTGAACTTTTTCATCTGTTGCAATCTCCCTGTCATACTGTGGATTCTCCAACAAATATTCTAATAATGCAATTTCTCTGTAGCATCGCTGGAGCATATCATCATCACCTGCATTCATACATAAATTATTAGCTGTTACTTCCCTTATCTGTGCTTCAGACTGATTCTCTTCCTCAACATCCACAAGAACTTTCTCTTGTGCTATAACAGTTTCACAAGATGGCAAATCCTCCTCAGCATGTGTAATCACATCACAATTGTCAGCTATACAAACACAAGAGTTTACATTATCCAGCTGATCTGGATCTGCCCAATAATTCAAGAAATCTTCAATAATCTCCTCCTCTGTTTCACCAATGGAAACCTCCTCTGCACCTGCAAACATACACAACTCATCAGTTTTAAAACTACAAGACTTTTTAGTCCTGACTGCTTCCTTCAACATTTTCCTTTTAATATATCTACATGTGGGATTTTCAAACTCCAACTTTGGCGCAAGAACTCTAAGTCCCTTTTTCAACAAGGAAATTAGAATTTGTCTCAACCTCCTCTGCAATTGTCGCCAAATCAATCTCTTTCCCTTTAGTGGGAAGAGCCAATTTCCTTTCTGCTTTTCCTGCTCTTGCAGCCATTCTTCCAGTACCTGCAACTGTGCCTTTATTTCTGCAATCTTTCTTTCTCAAACTCCTGCAGTCATCTCATCTCTGTGGCATTTCTCTAAACCTCTTCCTCTGTCTCCTTTTCCTCTATAAAAACTCCTTCTGCCTCTGGCAGACTGCTTCCTCATGAGTTTCTCACTCGCCATGAGTTGTACTAGCCTCTGCAACAACAATCTCTCTTGCTACAACTTACCTGACCAATCTTTCCCTCCGGATCTGGTCTTTTGGTAAGTACTTGGTTCACTGCCTCTGGAACCTCTTGAGCACTCCTCTGCTCTCTTCAGGCTATCTCTTCAACTCACCTTCTTCTTCAGGACACTTCACTTTTCCTCCTTATCCAGCCTTCAGCTGAATGCCAGGTTCACTGCCACCTTCTCTACAACCATAAACTTAAATCATAAATTTCAAATCAGAAAAATAATCTCACCTCTAAGATCTTGTCTTCTTTCCACTTCTGCAATCTTGTTCGCTTGTGTATGCTGCATATCAAATCTTCAACAAAACCTTCTTCAGTTCTTCAACAAAACCTTCTTGCATTCACTAAAAACAAAATAAACATTCTTCAATGAAAACAGAGCCAGGCTCTGATACCACCTGATGCAGGGTAGGCCTGCAACATATCACCTGATGCAAGCCAAGCCTGCAATACCCAGGATCTCCAATATTCCCTTCAAACATTCATCCGTTATGGCAATTACAAATTCGGAATTAACTCCTACTGTAGCTTCATATATTCCACACCCGACATTCTTCCTCTGCGCAGATACAATGAAGAAACCAATATACATTGAACAACATCCAATCACTTACCGGATGTTTTCCACGGATTTTGCATCAATATTGTCCACCATTCCCTACGCTACCAATTTGCACCAAATTGAATCTTTTCAACACTTCATTTGCTGGAATCCGGTCACCCTAAGAGTTATCACACTAGCAACCCTGAATGAGGATGGAAAACGCAGCGCTCTTTCCACCCTTTAACACTGCCTTGTACCAAACATAGAAGAATACGCTACCAGAAACTAATGCACAGTCATATATATATATATATATATATATATATATATGACACCTGTGGAAATCCGGAATTATCGAGCGTTTGAGCGATATGTATCTGCTGTGGTGTTCACGCCTTCCCTACATACACAACCCACTCCAGCCGGCAACAATGATAAAACCAATAGTCAATACACACAGCACCCTAAACTTATAAAGAAGAATCCTCCAGTCGTTGGAGAATCGCTTCAAAGCGATACATGAAGATACGTTGTTCACACAAAATATAATGCAGCGAGATCTATATGCAGGTAACACACTATAAATGTCCCACGCATACTCTGCCTTGAATCAGAACAAAATACGCAGCCCACTAATTGAATAGCGCAGGTGATGGCGCCAGCCTGAATAATACTTTTTGTGATCTTATTCCACGCACAGAACATCAATCATCATTTTAAGAATCCTTCCTCAGTAGTGGAAATGGCGGATTAACAAAACAAATTCAGTGATTCTAGAGCACCCATTCATCATATCTATGCAATAACGCTCTCTTTGTATTTTTATTGCTGTCCATCAAACTGTAGATCGGACAAAGTGACCCATTCATTTGAAATCGATTTACCCACACCATTCTAGTGTTACATATCACAGTAAATGTATGTAAAGATCGACGGTCCCACGCATACTCTGTCTTGAATCAGAACAAAATACGCAGCCTACTAATTGAATAGTGCAGGTGATGGCGCCAGCCTGAATAATACTTTTTGTGATCTTCTTCCACGCACAGAACAACAATCATCATTTTAAGAATCCTTCCTCAGTAGTGGAAATGGCGGATTAACAAAACAAATTCAGTGATTCCACAGCACCCATTCATCATATCTATGCAATAGCGCTCTCTTTGTATTTTTATTGATGTCCATCAAACTGCAGATCGGACAAAGTGACCCATTCATTTGAAATCGATTTACCCACACCATTCTAGCGTTACATATCACAGTAAATGTATGTAAAGATCGACGGTCCCAACATATTTAATCGATTGCTGAAGCTAACTATTATAATATGGATCCACTAATTGACATAGAACAACGCTTTCAACTTAATAAAACGAAATGCAGTCCTCCCCACAGAGAACGCAGATTGAATTATGTTTTACATAAATCCAATCTCATGCAAACTCAATACTGGACATATAGTGAAAAATCAAAAGTTGTATTTACACACAAAACACTTACAAGAACTTTCGATTCATGCCAGATATTCAACATTTAGGCCCTTACAATTTGCCAGAGGACTTACAGCCTTAGCTGCCAACCTATTCTCTACCACACTCTCTCACTCTCTCTGATCCCCAATGTCTTTAAGGATTCCTAATTTATAAAACTAAGCATGATCTAGAATCACTCAACTAAAAGCTCTAAGAGTCTACATGCAATGCATGGTAAAAAGCATCTTGAGGCTTTTTCCCATCTTTTTCCCTGTTCTAAAATAGAAAAGCTTTCCTTATCCCATAATGATCCACATTTACTGCTTTATGCCTAAAAACACTCCCTATTTTATTAAAAATAACAAAATATTTAAAATTATCACACCCCCCTTTTTATTCCATATTTACAAATGAAGAGGGTCTTGATGCTCCTGCATCAACTCTCTAGTGTGCTTTGTCTTCTCCTCCGCATGGCTTGATGTTGTGGGGTCTTAAATGGTCTTGCTATTGCAATATGGTTCCATGGATGTGTTCCTTTCACCCGCTGCTTCTTTCGCCTATCCAGCTATGGGTAATTCTTCTAGCATGTGCACTCCTTATTCATACTATTCATCATCTCGCCATGATCTACTAGTGTACCTGTTCATGCATTTCACTCATAATAGGACAACATCAAATCCAAAACTTCCTAGTCTAACATGATTCACAATTTTTTTCTTGTTCTGAGCTCAAGATAGATGACAAGCTGGGAAGAGAGACCAGTAACTGTGCACTATGCAGTTCCAGGTGACAAGGAGGGGGGACTGGTCACTGAGACTTCGCAGATCACAACTCAGGCTTGGATAAGGAACTTTAGGGCACAGTCTTCACTGTCCAGGAAAACTGCGCAGAGGCCACTGGGAGGTAGAATTTTGTAGTTGAGGACACCATTGATAGCTACAAGGTGGGAACCTAAGGGTAACCTTTGTGTCATTTCTAGAGGGAAGAGAAGGAAGGACAACAAAAGGAAAAGAGGATAGTTTTATGCAATTTTTGAGAGTAGCGAGTCCCTGCTGAGAGAAGTCACTGGGAGGACATCTCTGCATAATTGCTGGGAGCAATGCAGGCTCAGGTCTCTGCACAATGCGGGGTTCTAGCAAGTAGGGAGTAGGCTCAATGAATATTCTTGCGAAGTGCTCAATTCAGATAGGAAGTGAGGTAATTTCTACACAATTCTAGGAAGGAAGACATATTTCTAACCTCTGGGATTGTGCAATGCAACTGACCCGGAGGACAACCTCAAGTACTACACAATTCCAGGCAACAAAGTCGTACCACTAAGGGCTGAGACTGTGGAGTGCAGCTCAATCATGGTCCAGTGAAGTGAAGTTGTTTCGTGGAGATATTTTCAAGAAAATGGCTAAGTGTGAGAGTGAACTTATGAAGACTTGACATTGTGATCACACACTTAGAACACTTCGACAACTTGACAACATTGACCATCGGGACAACATAGCAAAGAATGACCCTTTGTGGGACTGCCTAGTGCTGAAAGTGACAAGTGTGACACTTGGGATAGACCTTTGGACAACTGTGACGACACTTGTGCGATAGTTCTTACAACTTTGTGTGGGAGTACGACAGATGTTCACATAGCTAGTACAACCCAAAAACACAAAGATAAACCCTATAAATCACCAGAACAAGATTGCAAGCATGGCAAAGAAATCAACATGCCAAAAGACAACAGTTGGTTAAGCAAGCAAAAGGGAGCAAGACACATAGAGGAAACACATGGAATGACTTTCACTACTTGCAACTATGCATGTCATGGAATACATAATGATATGACAATGATAAGTAGTATTCAAGCTACACTAAGAGGTGTATTTCAAAAGATGTACTTTTTTTTATCATACCTACCCTCTAAGCATTGTGCATCAGATGGAGTCTTCATGCGGTCCCAATTTTCTATCATACCTTGGGTTTCTTGGTCGTCTTATCTTCTTCCTCAACTCCTTGAGAGTCCTCTAGCATGTCATCCTTCTTGTGATCACTAAGAGACACATATGCATAGTTTGACAAATCTTTGCAGTTTCAGTGGGCAGTGATTTCTATGGGATGAGACCTTAGGAGGACACATCTATGCAGTTTTGGGATGCAAGGAAGAATGAGCAGTGGAGGGAAAAAACTGCGCAGTTTTAGGATGAAAGACACTACTGCAGGATGAGGCCTTGGGAGGACACATCTGCGCAGTTTCGAGATGCAAGGCAGAATGGGAAGCTGAGGGACTAAATTGCACAGTTTCTAGAGAGAGTGGGTTCTAGTTGAGGGAAGGACACCAGAGAAAACCACTCCACAATTTTGAATGCTAAGGGAGGCTAGGCAGGTTTCCCCTTGAAGCATAACAAACTTACTTTTGCATAACAAGCGATAATCCCCATCCCTAAAGATGACACATACTGTAGAAAGATAAAAGTGTGAATGACTATTAAGATTGAAAAGGGGAGCTTGATATCATCACTTACCAATAAATGACTATTGAACGATTTATCACAAGATCCAAAGTAGGCTCCGAAATTTGAGTACAGGCCAAAATTTTGGAGGGTGTGGCAGCTGCTACAACAAGATACAATAATTTCAATATTCGTCTATGTAGGAAAAATAATATGGTTAATGTAGGTGGAATTGATGTTAATTCTTCTCGATATTCATGGCCATTTGCGAAGCCAAAGAAATATTAAAAGCTATTCACCCTAATGGATTAATATGTTTACACTCTATTATGTTATGTTTTAATTATTTATTCATAAAGATATATTATTATTATTATCGTGGAAATTTATTGAAGAATGAGGAATTTGGTGCATATGTGGTAATCTAAGCAGCAAATATTTTTATTTTTCATTTTCATAAATAATTATTGATGTGAGATCTATCTATAATTTTTGAAATATTTTTTTATGAAGCCGACTTGTAAATGTTTACACTCATTTACAAACACTACATCTCTCTCAAACTAAATTTTTATTGAGTCAATATTTAAATGTTTACACTCATTTAAGAGCACTACAACATCTTCCCCGTACTAAATTTTTACTGACTCGACATTTAAATGTTTACACTCATTTATGAACACTACAACATCTCTCCATATTAGCTATAGAGCACCTCTTAGTATAATAATACTAAATTATAATTGCATTAAAATGTTCCATTTTTAAAACAGTTTATTGTGTTTAGACTTTCATTTGGCTTGTAAAATAATACGAAGAATTGAAAGAATAACTTCGGCGTAAATCACATGTAGACAGACATTTGTCGACGCGTTTCGAACCAACCAGTGTGGTTCATCATTAGGACAAGTTGAAGAAATAGATCCAGCTTTGCATGCTAAATAGTCTGAGCAGAGCCTCCAACGGCTATCTTGATCAACGGTTAATTTTGGCTTAGGGACCGCAGTCAAAAAGTCAACTAGATAATATAATTTAATGGGAGTTAGTTATCATACATTAAATAATATAAAAGAAAAACTTATAGATGTTGTTTACGTTATTAGTATATTAGAAATTGTAACTTCTATGGGAATTA
>APFE030860200.1:169659-210602 GCA_000404065.3 Pinus taeda | reverse complement strand
TATAAGTTAGATCTTTCTAATTCCCGTAAAAGTTACTTTTTTTTTTTAATAAATTAATAAGGTAAACAACATCTATAAGTTTTTCTTTTATATTATTTAAGGTATGATAACTAATTCCCGTTAAATTATCAAGTTGACTTTTTGACTGCGGTCCCTAAGCTAAAATTAGCCATTGATCAAGATAGCCGTTGGAGGCTCTGCTCAGATTATTTAGCATGCAAAGCTAGATCTGTTTCTTCAACTTATCGTGATGATGAACCACACTGGTTGGTTCGAAACGCGTCGACAAATGTCTGTCTACATGTGATTTATGCTGAAGTTATTCTTTCAACTATTATGGATCACAGAAGCCTCAATTCAACTATAGTTTGTTTTTATATATAAATTGGTATGTACTTTGGTTTATATTATTTTTAATTAGAAATAATATTTTAATAATATTTAAATAAATTAAATTTTAATTAAACTTTTATATTAGTTTTTTTATATAATTTAACTAATCATAAATTAATTTAATTATAATTTCTAGTTGTAATTAATTGGTATATAATTAATTAATTTTATAATCGTAAATAATTAATAATTGTGCAATTAGATAAGATTATAATTTTTAATTAAAATGTTTAATTTTGTTTAGGCAACAAAATTTTCAGAATTCTGGTAGTTTTGATTTTTCAACTTTGGAAGCTCATAAGTTGAGTTTTATTTGGTCAAATGAGACCCAAGACAGCTCATTAGATAGATAAAATCATGAAGAATATTTTTGAAGTGGTTGCATAACTAGATTTGATTTCTTAATGAGTCTAAAATTTAGCAGAGGATCAAGCTCTAAATTTTTAAACATAATTTATTTTTTTAATTTATTTTTCTGCATTTTCATTTGCTCATAACCTTTGTTGAATACAAATCCATTCGATTATGTTCTTCTTAAACAATTAAATATTTACAAGGATCAATGGAAAACTCAAATTTCATTTTATTTATTTATTTATTTGAGTTTTAATTGAAGATATTTTATTTTCCAAATTTGATATTTTTATTTTTATTTGCATTTTAATTAAATTTTGATTGGTTTTGACAAGAAAACAGTTGAAGAAACGAGGAGAACAAATTTTAGTCAATGGGATTGCTCCAATAATAGAAGAATAGGAATTTGGACCAATGAAAATTGTTGGAACATAATTACCCTTCAACAACTCTCCTATTTGGAATTCATTTCGTAAATTATAAATAATGGTTTGTAGAATAGAACTAGTGGGGGGCTTCTCTTCTCTGCAATTATGGAATTCTTAAAAACAACACTGTAAAAGGGATTTAGAACTGTAGGTAGAGAGGATCAATCTCAAATTTGCGAGATTATTGAGGATTTTTTTTTTTTTGCATTCTGAATTATGTATGGAGAACAGAACTTGCACTATTGCAGCTCTTGTTTTAACAACAGAAGTTCAAACATTGCAAAGGATTGTTGGAGATCAGAGCCAAATAAACAATTTCAATAAATTGGTATTTAAAATACTATTGTTTTTTAAATTGATTTCATTTTATCATAGCTTAAATGTGTCATTTTTCAAATTTGTGCACTATTGTCATTGTGAGTAATTTGCCTCAATAACCTGTCGTTATTTAGCTTTGCTCTTATGTGTTGAAATCTGATTTCTGAGTAACTATTTACTCAGAAATCAGTGTTTTAATTCCGATTTAACAAATAGTAATATTTTGTGAACTAGTTTCTTATATTATTCTTTAATCATTCGAGTCACTGATTTAACAATCATTATCATTTTGTGAACTATTTATAAATGTTGTTGATTAATTATCTCGATTAATAAATCTCTGAACAAAATTTGTTTTGGTACTCATAATATCAGTTAATTGAACTACTTCGTTAGTTTGATATTCATTATAATCCAAACATATTTAAATCCCAATCATTTAAATACTTTGATCTCGGTTGGATTAGATCTACATCTTCTTAATCAAGATATGCTTAGGATCTTATTCCTTTTGCTCGCATTCTAGAATTAATTAGCATTTAGATTTAATTCTACATTTCTAAAAGTCCTCTTATCAAAGAGACAAAAATTCAGATGTGGTTTGGTTGAGCCCCAGGTCAGCTTAAGGATCACTTTCTTGCATGATCAACAAGAAGGTTGATCTGATGTCTCTTATCTATTGGTAGGTGAAAGTCGTACTTTAAGTCAGTGGAGATAGAGAGAAGATAATTGGACCTAGTTTAACCAGTCGGAACCACCATTTCAACAGAAAAGGAGTTGCTCTAAGTTCCCAACTGGGTGGTCTCCCTTATAATGTTGTAGGAAAATATTTTCGAGCCTTCAACATTTTTGAGGCTAGAAGGAGGGCCTTGGGCTAGTTGTTATGTTTGAATTTTGTTTTGTCATTTTTTAGACTAGTTATGGCTCCTATGTGCATTCCTACATTAGATCATGCTTTCAGCTCATCTAAACCTACTAGGGGCATGACCAAGAAGCAAATTGAGTCCTTGTCTAATTTGAAGTTCGACGGTAAGAGTAAATTTTCTGCCTTAGATCATCTCTGTGATTTTGTAGACAAATGTGAATCTTTTGATATTATTGCTGACAATGAGCTTTGCAGGCTTTTTACTCTCACATTCCGAGGATGAATCCACAAATAGGTCAAAGTACTTCCAACGAAGTCAATTCATTCCAAGAACCATTTTATGCGGGTATTTCTTAAAGCTCATCAAAATTATAGTTATGATAATTTGTGTTTAGAATTAGATAATATTTTCATATACGAAAATGAATCTTTAGAAGATTTTTCTAATAGATTCTGGTCACTTTGCTATAAATTTCATTTACGTCATTTAGCTTCGACTGAAGATTTGATTGAACATTTATCTTCTCTTGTTTATTCTAATTCTGAATATATAAATTTAAATAACGAAGAACATGACACATCTAATTCATTTATTAGTCTTGAATTCAGCAAACAATTTTGTTGAGCCTAAGCCTAAGCTTGAAATTATATCACATCATTCTTCTTTGGAATGCTGCAACACACATTTTTCAATTTCTAAAATAAAAATTTCAAACATAAATGAAAATTTTGAAAATGTTGTTGTAACCATTTCTAATGGTTCTTGTGAACAACAAGAAGACCCAATAGAATTTTATCAAGAATGAGATTTAAATAATGAATATGTTAATCTCTCTTCTCCTAAGATAAACTCTGAAAATTCAGGACATATCTCTACTCCCACAACTAAAAATTTTTCATTAAGCCATTATTATAATGATACTACAAATTGTCAAGATAAACATTTTCAGCCAACATTATATCCAGGTAGTCATTATTTTCTTTATCATGATATTTTTTCAGATTAGATTGCATTATATGATGATCATTTTAATCTTTGAGTTGAAAACAATCCTACCACTAGTTTTGAAGGTTTTGGGATTGTCACTCATTCACAAGTTAACTCTTTGGTCGTAATGTTGTTCCAAAATGTCTCTTTCACATATTTTATGATTCTGTTAGTACAAATCAGCGATCTGATTTCCAAGAGAGGGGGGTAATTTATGATGAATACTCTGGTGATGATGTCAAATATTTACATCCTCGACAAAGTGAACTGATTTTAAAATTTGATTTATGTCATCAAGATTCACGTGTTATGATTTTGTCTCCTATCACTGAACACAAATTTTATCATAAACATTTTGATGAGTTAGTTTTGCAGGTTTCTACTGCAATTCATTTTGATTTTATTTTGGGAACTTGCTTTTATAACATTTTGTTGGAATGTCTGTTTAGTGGTAATTCAATTATTGAATATAATTATGGGTTCCAAAGTTGCCCTGTAATATTATTTTGTAATTATTATGTACATAGCAATTTGGTTTTGTTTTCTTTCTCTCAATTCTTTTGTTATGTTTTCTTTTTTGATATTTTATTTTGGCATGTTCAATATCATGACATTGAACATCCTCAAGATTCATTAATAGAAGATAATGAATATGTAATTCAAAATCTTAATCATGAATATCAAGAAATTTGTCTTTTCCAAATTCATTTGATGTTCATCTCATTTCAATTATCTCGAAAGCATTATCGACAAAATTTAACTCTCGGGAGTGTTTCTTCACAATTTGACTAGTTACCTTCTCCTTTGGATAGCTTTCAATCTCTAACAAATGTCCACCCATACTTTTATGAGCTCATAGATATTTGCTTGGAGAGGAATTTCCGAGAGAGATGGTTTACTAATAAGTTATTTGTAAATAAGTTCATGTTTGTACATACTTTGGCAATAGAGGTACATAATAAATTCAGAATTATTTTGATTGGTTTAATTGCAATTTTGTTTTTGTTATTAATGTTTGATTTGTACATGCATACAAGGAATAAAATGCTTGCATGGTTACATTGGAAGTATGACTACAACTAATCATGTTTCTTTTCAATTAGAATGAGAGATAGATTAATTTGGATTTAAATTCTTTTTGTGTTTGCATTTATTTCATTATTTCATAATTTCAATAAACAAGTAATGAATCTGAGTTTTCTTGGCATCCCCTTTCATGTTTTGACAAAGTGGTTTAGAACATATCAAAGTTCTTATAGAATCATATCATTCATACTTGTGAAGCGGTTGATTGTCTTGTTTTTGTAAAATTTCATCACATTGATCATATAGGAAGAAATTCCAACGAATTGCGATGACTTGGCAATTTTTGATTCACAAGTATTTCTTAAGGGTCATTTTCACCACTACTGTTCTCCGATGTAAATTTGAAGGGGATGCAATCTTAAAAGCTCATTACTTAGCATTTTTAGATTGAATAAATAAATAAGATTTGAACATATGTAAATTTTGAAAAAAAACATGGGAGAGCTTAAATATTCATGAGGTAAATTTACATTCATATTCTTCCAAGTATGTATTAATAGGTTCATCTTTATTTGTTGTTTGATTTTTTTTTTTCATAGTTTATTTCTTATTTATGTTTTGTTTCTTTTTACAGGTCTTAATTGACTTGATGCTTGGAGACTTGAGATAAGCAAGCAGCAAACCCTTTCTAATCTGCAACATGTCCAAGAAAGTATTTATGTTTCAACAGAATTAGGGTATTCTTTAGTTTTGCTTCTATTCATCAAAACTCCGATAGGTCCTTTTGAATTAAATTAATGCATTATTGGAAGATTCATATTAGATCACTATAATATCGTAACTCTCCTCATAACAAAGTTACGATAAAATAATTCTCTGATAAAATATTATAGTTAATATAATTATTAAAGGGGCTTTGTAAAAAAAAAGTTGAGTTAGGCACTTCCTTTTGAATTAAATACTTTAAGAGTTGTTGGCCCCACAACTGCCACTTGGCATATCGGCTTTCACAAATATCGTAACTTATAAAATGTGTTATGCACAAAACTCACGATATCCCGATCATCTGATATTATGATACTCCGATATCTCCAATCTCCCAATGTCCCGATATCCCGGTCACTTGATATTTCGATATTCGATATTCTCGTTCTCAGCCTATATCGGGACTTTCATATTGGATGCTATGTCTTTAAATCCCTGATATACTATCACCGATATAAAACTTTCGATACCACTTCCCGCCTCTTCTTATTTCTTTAAATATGATTTATCGGAAGTTTGATATATCGTAACTTTCTAAAGTATAGCCAAGTAATTTCTCCGATATTCTTTTTCCAATATGCTCATGTGTGTAGACCCACGTGAATTCATGAGTCAATAATCATATAATGTCTCTCATCGATGCAACTAAAATAAAATGCTTACACTCTTCATTGCCCAAATTTGCTACAAACAGAGGAAATTTCGTTGCAATTCATAAAGACGCATATCTTCATTCTCTTTTATGATAGAATTGGTTTACTTCTGATTCGTTGAACATGAAACATTGTTTTCTTTTAGTTGACTACTTGCTTTAATTTAGATTCAATAAATGATGATTTTGGGTCAATAAGATTTCAGTCTATTCAACTTCTTCATTCTTTTAATTCTAATTAAAAGAAGAAGTTAGCTTTTATTGGAGAAGATGATATCCCTCAAATAAGATCAAACGGAATTTTCCAATTGTAAGTTTCATATGCCCACTTTCATTTATTTCTATTTTCTTTACTTTTCATTTCGGTTTTTGTTTTTAGTTTTTGCTAATCTTAAACTCTGTTTTGCAGGTCTTCATGATTTTTTTTCACATCACCGATGACTCAGATTTAGGGCTCATTCTCTTTGTTGTTTGCCTCTGATTTTGGAATAATAGTCACAATGTTTATCAAATCAACGAAATTGAGGAGTTTCTGAACCTTTACTATGTTTCTTTAAGTATTGCTTTTATTAGAAAATGGTTGAGATTCTTTTATGTAGGGTTTGCCTCGGAACAAAAAATTTGCAGCAGGCATAGACTTCTCATTAGCTTATTATCTTGCATGACTGTTATTCACCCTTTAATTTTAGAAGCTTAATCGCTTATAACTCCTAAGGATAAAATCTTCTAGATTCTCAACAAAAGATAAATGTTCACATGATTATTATTTTTATTTCTTTTATTGAGACATTTGTATAAGCAGTGTTGTTGGGGTTTATCTTTTAAATTGAGATTTTTCTTTTAGCTTTTACTTTTGTCATTTTTACATTAATTAGAGTTTGTTGATTTCATTTTACTTTAGTTTAGAGTTATGTTCCTTTTTCTTTCGGTTATGTTTTGATTTTGGTGACTCTACCATGATTCATGTGGAAGGCATCTTCCTCACCCAACAATGGTTGGCATATATGAGAAATCTTTTACTCTGTCAAATTTCAATGAATTTCATTTATCATTAAAGATATATCTTTATGGAACCATAAAGCCCTCTTGCTTTAAATATTTTTCATGGAGGAACACACATCTTTTCTAAGTGAGTGTTTTTGTTTTCAAGGAAAGAACTGACCTGAGTTTAACTCAATGGATCCCTGCCACCCTCCACTTTATAAAGCCTCTGATGGATAGTCGCGAGGAAATAATTTGGAGTCAACATTATGAAAGTATTGTATCCATTAACATAAGTCTTTATTACCATCCCACCTCTTTCACTCAAGTACATCATAAACTAAAAGCTTAAAATTGCACTTATCAAAAGGGTGACCAAAAGAGGAATCATGAGAAATACAAGTAAACTTATCGGGGCTATGGATGCTCACTAGCAGCGGGGCTAGGCTTGTATGGCACAAAAGACAACCTCGTCGAGGTATTGTTCAAACTCACTGGCAACGAAGCGATGTCAGAGACCATTCATAACAATGGAAATATGCTTTATAAAAAAACTCCTATTTGTACCTTCTATTTTCTCATTTGATGTAATTTTAAAATAAAATTTTACCAAATTCGGATTCATGATTTTTTTATTTTTTTCCAAAGAAAAAATCGAACTTTTTATAACCAGAATAAAAAGTTACATAGTATATGCCTAAGCATTCATTTTGCTGTATGATTTGAAAATCATAGAGCTCCACAGGATGTAACTATCAGTCCTGTCCAAAAACATGAGGATAAAAGATAAACCACTGATCTGAAAACATGGGCCTCCTCATATTGAGGAAAACAACCCCTGTCTCCAGCTCAAGATAAACAGTATGTATCAATTTTAAAATAAGTCTGAAAGTCTCCATGAAAGGAAAATAAACGATGCTTCCACTTCCCAGGTCTCCTCATAGAGGAAAAAAAACCAAACATGAAGGAGAAACAAAAAAAACCACAGAAGTCTGTAATAGTTTATAAAAGCAATGACATAAAGATAAACATCATAAGAGTAGCTGTAAGCAAAAATCAGGGTGTGAAAAAAGCCTGTAGAGTCCATAAAGTAAACTGGCTATGAATATGGTGGTTGATCTGACACATGGATCTCTCCCTGGTCCTTGTCTGTTATTCTCCAACTGCCCATATCTTGTTGCAGACCCTCTTTAGAAATCCTGTTTGTTGTATCATTGTGATCCTTGTAGATGTGGCAAAGAGAAAAAACATTAAAGGAGTGCTTTAACTATTTTGTCTCTTCTAATAAAGGTAATTAGATATAGTTTTCACATCTTCTTTGCCCATTGAACCATTTTATAACATTCAGTGAGTCCCCAAAGATCTGAATTGTGAAGATGTTCCTGTGAATAAGCCAACATAAAAGCAGTTTTAGGGCAGACAACTCCGCAGAATTATTTGTACTAGTTCCTAGGCCCACAGAGGCCTTAAGGCACCTGTTTTGGTTTATGTGAATTACCAGCCCAACTCCTGCTCTGTTGTTCTTGGATGCCCCATCGAAATATGCCCATGGTATGCCTTCCTTAATTTGTTCCTCAATAACTTGTCTGGGCACATTCTCTGTATCAAGCTCAGGGATATTGGTATATATAGAAGTGCATTGAATTTCAATGGCCTCAATAGAGGTGTGCTTATCCAAAAAAATGCTCCTATTCCTAGCTATCCAGATGCCCCATGCTATGATGAGGGATAAATTCCACAAGTTCCCTTCCGGATATAGATGTCACCATTTTTGCCCAACATCTGAGAATAATTCCCCTTCCCAGACTACATTCTTTTGGATGAGCTTCCCAACCTCCAACCACACCTTTATAACAATCAGGTAATCTATAAATAAATTCCTTATTGTTTTGGAATCATTTTTGCATAGCAAGCATCTCCCCGGTCTTGACTTATATCTGGCTTGTAGGATGTCCCATGTTGGAACCTTTCGCTTGAGAATGCACCAGAAGAAAAGTCTAGCTTTTGCAGGGCTTTTAAGCTTCCACAGGTGTTTGGCCCACCAATCCGGGTTCCCCCATCCTTTCTTTGACATAAGGAATTTATATCCAAATTTTGGGGAGTAGGCCCCGGATTCTGCATGAGCCCACACCAGTTGATCTGATCTGTCTCTCAATCTCACATTTGACCTGGAGATCTCTTGAATAAAAACCTTCCATTCATCCCACCATTGGGGCAACAGATCCAATTCCTCCCCTGATAGCCATGCTTGTCCCCAAATTTTGGAGTGGCCTTGTTTCTTGATCTGATTGAGGAAAAAAACTCCTTTGGATTTGAGATGCCTAATAAA
Source organism: Pinus taeda (assembly GCA_000404065.3). Taxonomy (NCBI): domain Eukaryota; kingdom Viridiplantae; phylum Streptophyta; class Pinopsida; order Pinales; family Pinaceae; genus Pinus; species Pinus taeda. The sequence continues at coordinate 201,503 of APFE030860200.1, read as the reverse complement.
GGATAATGCAAAATTTTCATTGCAGCCTACCCATGGATATTTTCCTATTTGAAGGTTTTCCCTGTTCCCAACCTGCCAAGACAAACCTTGCTCTATGACCTTGAAAGCGTCTATGGTAGCCTTCCAAACAACAAAAACATTCCCTTTTTTCTTAATTGGGTTTCTTATCCAATCTTCGAAAGGGATAGGGTCAATGTATTTCCTTTTCACCACCATCGTCCACAGGTTCCCCATCTTAATTATCCTCCATCCTAATTTTGTTGCTAATGAAAGTCCAAAAGCTGTGAGATCTTTTATTTCCCATCCTCCCCATTCTTTTGGTCTTGCCACCTTCTCCCATGCTACCCAAGGTAGGACCGATTCCTCCTTTGATCCTGCCTAGAGAAATCTGTTGCATATCCTTCTTATTTTCTCTAGAATGCATTTCAGAACCCACGTTAAGGCTGCCCAATACATCGGTATTGCTAGAAGGACAGATTTGATAAGGGTCAACATTTGGGCCCTTAAAAGCCACTTGAAACTCCAATAAGTAATTATGGCTTCTATTTTTTCTATTAACCAGTTCCAGTCCTATGTCCGATAGGCATTCACTTTCAACCAAAACCCCAAATATTTGAATGGATCATCGAGTTTATGAACTTCAAAGGGTAAAACTGTTGAAATTTGGGTTATCTCCTACCTGTTAAACCCTTCGAGGATCAGCTGAGATTTCCTTTGGTTCACTTGCATTCCTGTAGCTTTCATGAAAAGATCTAAAATCCTCTTGAGTTCCTTTATTTCATTTATGTTCCCATTACTGAAGAGTAAGATGTCATCTATAAATAGTAGATGAGAAATAAACATATTTGTCGCCACTTCCAAACCTCTTATAGCTCCCTCCCTTTTTGCCTTCTATACTAATTGGCTTAGACCTTCAACAACCAGAAGAAAGAGAAGGGGCGAAAGAGGGCATCCCTACCTCAATCCTCTTTGCCCTTTGAAGAAAGAGGAAGCTGCTCCATTTATCAAAACCATGAAACTAACACTTGTAATGCATCCCATGATCCAGTTGATAAATTTGACTTTGAAACCCATATGAGTTAATAACATACAGATATAGGTCCAACTTATTATATCATAAGCTTTTGATAAATCTATTTTAACGCCTGCCCCTCCTCTTCTTCTGTTTGACACTATGAATTGTTTCCTGAGCAACCCTGATGGCCTCATGAATCTGTCTGCCATCCAAAAACCCAAACTATTCATTTTATATGCACCTCGACAAAATGGACTTCAATTGGACTACTATCACTTTCGCAATGATTTTATAAATGCAGTTACATAGTGAGATTGGCCTGAAGTCTTCAAAGGAGCTCAGATCTTCTTTTTTTGGGATTAGTGCTATGAAAGTTGAGTTGAAAGGGGGGTAGATAGCACCTTTCCTCTTGGATTATTCGACCACCTCTGTCAATTCCTAACCAATTTGATTGAAGAAGTGTTGGAATAGTTCAATTGTCCACCCATCGGGGCTTGGACTCTTGTCCTTTGCCATTGATTTAATAATGCTCTCGACCTCCTCCTTTGCGACTTCTCCCGTCATCTCCTTCGCTTCTTCCTCCTCCACGTAGCGAGGAAAGCATTGGGCTGTTCTGATCACCTCTGCCAGAGTGGCTTCCCTTTGTTCTGTGAAAATCTTTTGAAAGTGGCTTCTCCCCATGTGAGACAAAGTTTCAAAAGAGTTTGCTTCTTTGCCTTCTTCATCCTTTAGCTTCCATATGGTGTTTGAGTTCTTCCTTCCTCTAACATAATTGTGGAAAATTTTTGTATTTTCATCTCCTGCCTTCAGCCAAACAGCTCTACTTTTCAACCTCCATTCCTCCTCTCTTGCTAGAAGTATTTTACTTCGTTGACCTTTCAACAACAAAATTCTATCCTTTTTCTCGAGTTTCATAGCCATCTGATTCAGGGCTTTCCAGTTCTTGGAGCTCTAGACCAATTTTATTTAGATCTTCATTCTGCTTTTGTTTCCTAGCCTTCGACCACTCCACTGTTTCTTTTTTCAGTCTCTTGAGATTTTCCATGAACAGGAAGCCCTTTTCTTCAGTGTCGTTTATTCTTGGAGATCTCCAAGTTTCTCTGAAAAGCTTAATGAAAGAATCCTCCTGTAGCCATGAGGAGTTGAATTTAAAAGGGGCTACCGACTTTTTTGGAGGCTTGGATAGCTTGAGGAGAATTGGAAGGTGATCTGAATTTCCTCCCTCTCCTACCCATTGACAGAAGGTAGGGATCCTCGATGCTACCTCTTCACAAAGGATGAACCGATCCAATCTTTTTGCAATTATGGATTCCCCGATTCTTCAATTCCTTCATGTGGGCCTTAGTTTCAACAGGTTGATATCCATCAAATTATGAGTGTTAAGCAAATTTAAGAAAAAATCTGATAGCAAGTCTTCTCTGGCTGATGGGCCCCAGGTTTCAGCGGTTCCAATAAAGAAATTGAGGTCTCCGCCTAACACCAGGTTTGGATTCCTCATCACCGATTTGGAAAGTAATGAATTCCATAATGAAGCTCTCCCTTGACATGGACCATAGATATTAACTATCATCAGGCGTACACCTAGTTCTGAGGATATGACTTCCATTCCCATTACATGCTCCATCCCCCAGAGATTCCTCAATTTTAATCTTCCTTCCCTGATGCCCATCGCTATGCCTCCCGAGTGTCCTATGGAATCCAAAGCCTGAAAATTCCATCTTGGGAGAAGGGATGTTAAAACATTCGATACTTCTTCACCCCTGCCTAAAGTTTATTGCAACAGAAGGACATCAGGATTGTATCGTTGGACGATTTCTTTGAGAGCCAATTTTTTAGGTTTACTGGCTAAACCCCTACAGTTCCAGGAGAGAAAGATCATTTTACAACCTCCACACAGGGTTTCACTACTCTAAGAACCCCAGAAATTGACATTTGTTTCCCGTCAGCCATATCCATCTTAGCTCTCACCTGAGATTTTGACAGATTAGATTTCGTAGCTCTTGTTTTCGGCTTGTTACTCAGGGACAGATCCATACCTAAACCCCCTACAGGCTCCAAAGGAGGTGGTTTTTTGTCATGAGAACAGAGGTTATAATATTTTGAACGTGGGAGGGGACCTCTCCTTTCTCCTTCCACCTCAACCGAAACCCCCTCACAATTTAGATCTAATTTTGGGATGGATGTTATGATGCTATCCACATGTGTATATTCCGAACCAGATATAGGACAATTACTAACATGGGCACAAGAATTTAAAATAACATCTTTTATTGATAAAGATGGAGAAAGGGATGGAATGCTTAAGTCCAGTCATACCCTTTGTGTCTTCAGAGAGGGGTGCTGCAAGTGCTTCTAAGGTATCCTGGACTTGCTTCTTGGGCTCTTGTGGCTGTACAAGAAGGAATTCCAGAACGGGGATCTCCTACTAAACTGCATCCTCTACTTTCTCCTCCTGAAGTTTGTCCATTTCCATGGGGTCTGGCTCCTGATCCTTCTTTAAAAGCGAGGTCCTTTACTTCTCTGCGTCCAAGGGATCCACCTCTGCCTTCCTCTACTTCCACCTACATCGATATCCCAAAGGACATTATCTTGCCAAATGTCCATAAACATGAAATCTGTGGCATATAAATGGAAAATGTTCGTAGTCCAGAGGTTGTTCATAAATGAAGTCTTTGTATTGAATATTGATATTTTCCACAAGTCCTTCCCTAGGATTCATTCTCACCAGTATCTGAGCCATCATCTTGTCCTTCGTCTGAATGAAGGACATGTCTGTCTCCAAATATGTGCCAATATGGTTCCCAATGGATTTAAAGACCGATTCAACCCACAAGAAATGTGGTAATCCAGGCACGCGCACCCAAACAAGAATGTCCTCCATCTTTTCTCGTTGTGCATCAAACAAAGGAGTCCAACATTTGAACATTACTGGATGGCTGTCGGAAGCCCAACTTTTCCCCAGGACCCAATCCACCGCCTCTTTCTTTTCAAATTTTACCATGAACCATCCTTTCGCCAAGGATGTTACCTGGAAACCCTTATCTGGAGCCGAATTCCATTGCCGCGAGGCCCAATTTTAGATAAATTGAGTGGAATGTTTCTTTCCCCTTGCTCTACCCACCAGGGTAAGCTCAACCACTTAAATGGCTTCATCTATCTGGACGTCCATACCTAAGACTAGGTTTGTTGTGGATTATTTTTTCTTTATAATTTTCTTCTTTTTCCTCTTTTCCCTTGTTTACCTCTTGCTTGACCCCTCCTCCCTGTTCTGGGCAAAAACTGCACCATTTGCTATTCCTTCCTGTTGAGAAACTGAAATCTTTCTTGTGTCGGTGGTAGGGTTCCCTCTTCCTTCCCTTTCTGTTATTTTCCCGCTTCCCATACCTCCCACTATCCCTTCTGATATCCCCAAAACTCTCGTCTTCCCGAGAAAGCCCACTCCTCCTTCATTTTCAATTATCTCCTTCCTGATGGTCGAACCCCGTCCAAGCCCTAAATCCACCTTCCCAGAATGGGACCTGGGGTTTGTCAGGTCCCGACCCAATTGATCTTCCCTAGCAGCCGATGGCTGCTCCGCCTCTACATACCCTAAATTTGTTTTTAAACAACAACTTGGGCTATTTCCCGCCAATTTTCGCAAACCACAACTGTAAACGTTATCTTCAAGACCTCCAGAGAAGAAGTGATTAAGCGGGAGGGGTTTCTCAGTACTTACTTGATGAATCTGCTGGTTTTCCACTTACTTGAAAGCTGCCGCCTAGATTCTTGCCTCCTGTGGAAGAGAAAACGCGGATGCTCCCTGGCCGCTTAGAAAGGCCAGTCCCAAGATCTCCTCCAGAAGACCTATCGATTTCCTTTGATTCCAGGTCATCTCCAAGTCTGATTTAGCATTCCCAGGGCATCCAGCTGGCCCGATATATCGTTAAATGTTCTGTGTAGTAACATCCAACCCCCATACCGACAAAATGTCTTCCGGATCAGGTTCAAGATCTATGGCATCGTTGGGTTTGACCATGTTTAAACAATTTACTATAGGTAACAACTAACAAAACCCTGGCCGCAAACAGTCCGTTTCGCCCCTCTTCATTATCAAGATGTAGTCGCGAACATCTTGGGGAAAGTGACAGCGAAGAAACTACCGTAAAACTAAACCTCATAAAACTTTTGACAACCATTTCTGTGGGGGATCATCCGCGGTCCACGTTCCCAGGTACCCTGTCTATGATCCTTCTAGCTGTCCCTATCTATTTTCCGCTCTTTCCAACTGTATGCCTGCTCTATCTGCTATCCTCCTCCCGTACATCTGCCTGTCAAGGTCGTAGCCTCCTAGACCTCCACCTGTAGAGCCCTAGGCCCTCGGCCCTGCAACCCTAGACCAAACCCTAGCTCCCATCCAATTCATTGCTTTGGATTCATGATTTTTACTCAAGTGCTTTTTAGTATTTATCTATTCAAACACATATTTCTTAATCTATTTATGTGGGACCCATGGAAATATTTTATGGTTTGACGATTTAACAAACTTCATTATTTTTAACCAAGTTGGGTAAATTAAAATTCATTATCTTTAACCAGAGATAATTGGTTCTTCCCAGTGTGTCGCCAATGATGTAGGGGAAACCCAACACCCCCCAATTTTTACTTATTTATTTCAAATAATAGGGACCTTTTCCTTAAATTTTTGGCTAAACCACCTTTTATGATTTTCATTTGATTGAGTATACACAATTTTGTCATTTTTTCATTTTCATCAGATTTCTATTTTGGCTATTTCATTGAATTCGCCTTTTAACAAGCTTTCCATTGATACGTGTTTCATCTCATTTGGTTATCCGATTTTCGAATGAAACTCAATTGAAGTTTGATCATTTTGTTGCATAGGTTGAAAAAATGTACAAGGTGTATATTATTTTAATGTTTATAAATAATTTAATTTTCAATTGTAAATATTTAATTTATTTTTTGTAAATATTTTATTTTTATTTTATACATAGCCCCCAAGAGAAATAATTATTCATAGGCTTTTATCCTTAATCATTAATTAAACAATGTGGCATGTATAATAAACCATCAATCAGAGCTTTTGGGCATTGGAACTTTGTCATCGAAAGAATCCTTTTGGAAATCTCTCACACCCAAAGTTCAAGCCATATAAAGAGGCATATTAAATCATATAAACCAAACTCTGATTCATATTAGTAATGTGACTTTTGGCATATTCATATAAACTGTTAAAAAGTTTAAACTTTACATAAACCAAAGTTCAATCAATCATGTTAATGTGGCATAATAAAGTGACAATCTAAAATCTTAGGCTCATTTAACAAAGTGGTTGTGTTATTGTTTATAGGCGCCCCAACCAAGGCCTTAATATTTATTATAACTTGAGCCTTTATATTATAACGTTAAACATATAAAGACTTGAGCGCTTATAGCTTTGAGCCCACTTCTCTGACACCTTGTCTTTCCACATCACTACTCCACTCCCTATTACCGGGTCTCAAATTATATCGCAACTTTTATACAGTACACAACTAATATTTGCTGATACCAAAATTTCTCTGATAACCCAATCCTCTATTATACGATATTCATCTTCACCTCCAGACCCGATATGGATATAAAAATGGTTTAATTATAACGTTGACTCCGTCATTTATCTTAACTTTTGAAGTGGTTACACTATAAAATCTATGATATCATCTTATTTCCGATGTGTCGATATTTCAAAAGTTTCGATCTATTACAAAGCAATTGGGAAGACACTTGTTGGGGAAAAGGAAGATGCGTGGGAGGCTCTGCAACTTGAACTAGGGTTAGGGTTTTGATGTTGGGCACCATGGTGGGACGTGCAGGGTGGAGTGTTGCTCCCTCCTACAGTCAAGTAGTTACAAATAGAAGCATGGATGTGGGAAAGCAGCATTTCAAGAAACCTCTGGAGAAGGCAACAGGGGCAAGTAACACAGAAACATTGGGAAGGAACAAACCTCATGAACAGGAAGGGGAGCAGCAAGAAGCTAGTCAGGAAAAGGAGAAAGGGGATAGCAGTCAAAAACCTACTTCTATAAGGACATCTGGGGTCTGTAAACCTAAGTCGAACACCATTCCTTGGGTCATCTTGAGCGACCTTACGCTACAAGCGCATAGGGATCATATGATAGAACATGCAGTCATCTGCAAATTCATGGGAATATGGCTGATGGAGAGGGTGCTGCATGCCTGGATAAGGAGCCACTGGAAGCCAAAGGGGGAAATACATCTTCATCTGGGATCCAAGGGCTTTTTCATAGTAGTATTCACAAGCCTAGAGGATAAAGACAGAGTGTTTGAAGGAAGTCCATATTTTTACGTTGTTGCAGGCCTCTACACGTGGCCATGGATAATGAATTTTTTTTTCAGAATGCGAGACATTTTCATCGGTATCGATATGGATCAGATATACTCCCTTCCTCTGGATTATTGGTTACCAGAATCACTAAAAACAATAGGAAACAAACTGGGGCATTTTCTAAAGATCTTAGATGCGACTCTGAAAGGAAAATACACCTCCTTCACCCCGATCTGTGTGGAAATGGACTTATATGGAGCACTTCTGGACGCGATAATTTTAGAAGTATATGATGAAGAATGGGTACAGGAGGTGGACTATGAACACATCCCATTTAGGTGCCGCAAATGCCATGAGCATTGGCATCTATATAGAGACTTCCCAACAAATAACATCGAGAGAAATGTGAAAACCATTGTGGATAAAAATCTTGAGGGTTTTACAAGTTGGGGGCAAAGGGAAAAGCGGAAAGAGGCTGCAAAAGAAGCTCAATGAGAAAGACAACCGAGCCACAATAGCTTTAAGATCCTAGAAGAAGAAGAAGGAAACAAAGAAATAAACCAGGAAATGGAGAACATTATCACTGAGAAGGAAAGGGATGACAACATGGAAGATATCATAGAAAACATGATAGAGATAAATAGGGACCATGATATGACTCCAAGTGAATCAGGAATAGAGGACCATGAAATATAGGAGATTCTAGATAGGGAAAATCTGGATCTAGAGAAATTTCTGGAACAAGGAACGAACAAAGGAGTGGACTCCCTGCCAAAAGAGGAATATGACAGGGCTTAACAACTCTTCCTATGGAGATCACAAATGAAGGGAACTGGAGTCAAAAGAAATCATGAAACCCAGGAACATAGAGGGGTCAAAATGATGGAGGAGACACAGGCACAATATCCAAAGAACCCAGGCAGGAAAAGAGGAACAAAAATACAGAAGGAGTCGATGAACGAATGTGGGAAACTATTGATTAACTCAGGTAAGATGAAAGAGCTTACCAGTTACTCCTTTACAAACCTTTCTTAATGAATCTCACAACATGGAATATTAGAGGCATACAAAATAGAAGGAAACAAAGAAATCTCAGTACTAGAATAAAAGAAGAAAAACTAGATATGGTTTTTATTCAGGAGACAAAATGTTCGATGGATAAATTTAGAGAAATTCATAATAAATGGCTAATCAAGTATGAGTATCTAGAGGTTAAACAAAAAACTCAGCTGGGGGGATTCTCACACTGTGGGATCTACAGAAATTTGGAATCTTGGATGTTGAGGCATCTAGGAACTATCTTTCTTTGGTTTTTCAACCTTTAGGTGATAAGGAGATATATATGATCACAAATGTCTATGGACCTCAAAATTAAGAAGACAAACTCAAGCTTCTCACCTCCCTTGAGGAACTAAGAGCAAGACACCCTAATATGCCCTGGATCATTGCAGGAGTTTTCAATATAATAAGATCTCTTACAGAGAAAAAAGGCGGTATCGGACAGCTAGGCAGAGACTCCATGGCCTTCCAGAACTTCATAATGAACATGGGGTTAGTGGACATTGGAACAATAAATGGGACCTTCACTTGGAACAACAAAAGGGGAGGGGCTTCACAAGTCACATCTAGACTAGATAGATTTATTATCTCAGAGGACCTCTTTCTCTCAGGCCCTACCATAACAACTTCTATTCTTCCCTTTGGAGGTTCGGATCATTGGCCTATATAGCTGAAAGCCACTTTTATTGGTACACCAAGAAACAGACCTTTAATGTTTGAGAATGTCTGGCTCTCTCACCCTGAATTCACCAGTAATATTGACAAATGGTGGAAAGAGGATCTCAACATTCAAGGCACTAGAATGTTCCTGCTCCAACAAAAACTTAAACATATCAAATCCAAGCTTAAAGGTTGGAGCAAAAAGGAATTTAGCAATATCTTCAAAGCCAAAAGAGAATCTAAGCAGAAACTCCAGGAGATCAATCAGATCAACATCACAGAGGGCTTTATAGAGGAATGGAAAAAGATAGCTAATTCTTTGCAGGAAGAATGGTGCTTGCAAGAGGAGATCTTCTGGAGATAGAAGTCAAGGATACAGTGGATTAAAGAGGGAGAAAGAAACATGAAGTTCTTTCATAAATCCACAATGGATCACAAGGCACACAACAGAATCACAAAGCTCAAAGACTCTCAAGGGAGAGAAATCATCTCTCACAAAGACATGGAATCTCTTCTTGTACAACATTTCCTCAATATTGCAGAGGAGCCTCTGGGGGACAGATCCAGGTTCATCAATCATTTCACTCAATATAGCCCTCAGTTGGTTACCAGAGAAGATAACCACAAACTTAACAGGCCAGTGTCATAAGAGGAGGTCAGTGAAGTGATCAATGAAATGCAAAATGGGAAAGCTCCAGGCCCGGATGGGTTCAATGCAGACTTCTTCAAAGCTTGTTGGAAAATAGTCAAACAGGATATCCTTGAGGTGGTGGAAGACTCAAGAAGATCCAAAAAGGTTTTGAAGGCTTTTAATGCTTCCTTCATAGCTTTGATCCCAAAACAGGAAAAAGCCATGACTTCGAAGGGATTCAGACCCATAGATCTATGTAATGTGGTGTATAAAATTATTTCCAAGGTGATCTCCAATAGACTCAAGCCCCTTTTACCAGCTGTCATCTTAGAGGAGTAAACGGGCTATGTGGAAGGAAGACAAATCCTCAATAATATCATCCAAGCCCATGAGGTGGTACACTCTCTCAAAAGCAACAAACAAGCTGGTATGATCATTCAATTGGACCTAGAAAAAGCTTACGACAAGCTAAGTTGGTCTTATATAAGAGCAGTTCTAAGAGCCTTTGGCTTCGACCAAAACTGGATAAGATGGGTTATGGCACTAGTTACCATGACTAGCTTCTCCATCCTGCTTAATGGCGCTCCTTCAAGACTCTTCACACCCTCCAGAGGTCTCAAACAAGGGGATCCGCTCTCACCCTTCCTCTTTGTTCTCATGATGGAAGGGCTAGGTAGAGCGATTAAAATGGCAAATGTTGAAGGCAGAATCCAAGGCATCAAACTCACCTTGGATGGAGCGGCTAATACTCATCAACAATTTGTGGATGACACAATGCTGCAGGGCATACCCACAGTCAGGGAAGCCAGAATGATCAAACAGATTTTGAATGACTTTGCTATGGCTGCTGGCACAAAGGTAACCCTCAACAAATCAAATTTTTTTTCTTCAACACTGACATTTCTATTCAAAGAAATATCACCAGAATTCTTGGGTTTCAAAGGGATCAACTACCTTCCAAGTATCTGGGCATACCTCTCACAGATAAACCTCTCAGCAAGGAAGTGTGGGAACCAATTATAAATAAACTTTAGGACAAGATCAGAAAATGGACATGCATGTCTTTAAATTTGGCGTGGCGCCTTGTGCTCACAGAGGCTGTCCTGCAAGCCATTCCCATGTTCATGTTCTCAACTCTTCCTGCTCCTAAAGGAATTAAGCAACATATTAGGAGCATATAAAGGGACTTTCTATGGGGCAGAGGAGAAGAGAAAAAGAAATGGGCTTTAGTTGCCTGGGACAAGATTTGCAAACCCAAGAGCCATGGTGGCTTGGGGCTTCATGATCCTGAAACAATTAGCAGAGTTTCGGGAGCTAAACTCTGGTGGAGGTGGATCAAGGAATCAACAACTCCTTGGGCTAAGCTTTGGAAACAAAAATATGCCAAGCATTGGTAGGAAAAGGATCACATTAGAATGTCAGGGCATATTAAGGGCTCCGATATTTGGAACCTTGCCTGGGAAAATAAAATTATTGTTCAGAAACATAGTTTCTGGGAAATTCGAGCTGGGAACTTAGCTCGATTTTGGGAGGACAACTAGCAATAGGAACCCAACTTGTATAAGGATGAATTAGCAGCTCTCAAAAATGACACAGACAACAAAGGTCTACTTATGGTAAAAGACTTCTGGGACCAGGATAGGAACAATGGAAAATGGAGAACTTGGAAGGATCTGGGCCACAGCGAAGAGAGTCCTTTGAAGGCCCAGGCAGACTCTCTTACCTAGGATCTAGAGCATAGGAGGATTATGGTATCCTCCTTGTCTGACCAACTAAGATGGGGAAAGAACACTGAAGGAAAATTTAACCTCAAAGATGCTACACAGGTAGTAACAGGATTTAACTATCTAAACCCTGATCAAGTTTGGAAGAATCTTTGGCAGAGCCCCCATTGGATGAAAATAAAGTTATTTATTTGGCTAGTTCATCAAAGGAAAATCTTAACTTGGGAGAATCTCCTGAAAAAAGGTTTCACTAGACCATCCAAATTCTACCTTTGTGGCTCACAAGAGGAGATGATGGATCGCCTTCTCAACCTCTGCCCTTTCACCTCCACCGTGTGGGAATCGGTGGCCTCAATCTTTAGGTACACTGATAGGGACAAACTCAGCATCTCCAACACTTTGAAGAATTGGAGGAAAAATTTCTCAGAGAATGAAATCATTAATAAAGCCTGGACTCTGGTTCCAGGCTTTGTTATTTGGAATGTTTGAAAAGAGTGCAATAGTCAGATCTTTAAGAACAAAGCAAGCAAGCCCCAACACATAATTGACCAAATTTTAAGGCAGCTCAAAGACACAGTCAATAGCTTGTTGAGGTCACTTCTTAAGGACCTTCATCTACCCCAAGATGCGAGCATTCTACTTCATTTGGGTCTCCAGTCTATAAGCCCACAGGGCATAATCAAGGGTGTGAGCCAAACAAAAGCAGATATAAATATTTGGAAGCCTCCTCCACATGGTTTCTTAAAGGTCAATATAGACGGAGCTTCTAAGGGCAACCCAGGGTTAGCTGGTTTTGGGGGTGCTATAAGAGATGAGCAGGGTCAAATAAAGAAGATCTTTCATGGCCACTTAGGGAAGGCCACTAATAACATGGCAGAACTCATGGTCCTAGAGCAATGCTTGGAAATCTTGGTGGATTCAAATTCACATAATGTTATCATTGAAGCAGATTCAGAATTGATTATTAAAGAGGCCAAGAAAATATGTAATGGCACATCACCAAACAAAGTGTCGAAACACTGGAGGCTATAGCAGGTCTTTCACTGTATCTAAACCCACTTGCAAACCTTAGAAACTGTAAGCTTTGTCCATGTGAAAAGAAAAGCTAACATGTTAGCTGATCATTTGGCGAATGAAGGGGTGACTAATAAAGAAAGGGACGCTCAACACGTTTGGGAGTTGTTACCCTCAGGTAAACTGCAAGAGGACTGTCTCTGTCACGCTGCCAAAGATAAGGAGCAATGGATGGACAGGATAGATCGAAGAGGATTAGGAGCTAGGCAGGAGGATAGGGAAGCCTAAACTGTATGCCTGTTGCTTGGCGGAAGAGTGTGCAATTTAATTCACTTGGCAGAAGAGCGTGCAAATTAATTCACGCGAGAATAGTTTCTTGAACCACAAGTGGTATTTCGGGCGGGGTTTGAGTGGTAACCGATTTTTCGAGGTTGGCCTCCGATTCCACTCTTTAAGTGACACGTAGCAACGAGGAAGAGAGAGGAAACCACTTTTCAGGCAGTTAATCCTCATGCTACTTGTCCACCTGAAATTAGCATGGACCGTTAGATCCATGAGGGGTAGATCAATGGTGGAGGTGTAGTCGTGCGGACCTGCTGTTTTTTATGGTTGCGGTTGTATTATTTTTGAAATCCGACCTTATGGGTTGCGGGTCGGGTTTGTGTATTTCCTGTGTAATCCTTATTTTCCGATAGAGTGAATGGTTCCTAGTTTTAAAGGTTTAAAGCCAATAATGCTTCGGATAGGTTATGTGGACCATTTTTTAGTAAATGAAAGGAATTTTGGTTTACCATGTAACATATGTAATGTACTTGTTCGGTTAATAGAAAGATCCATTCTTACTTGACCAAAAAAAAAAGTTTCGGTCTATATCCTCCGATGACTATTTAAAACAAATGATGTTATTTAATAGCAAATGTGGTTTTTGTTTTAGGATAAAGTAGTTTGTAGTTTGGTTTTATATTAGTTTTAAATTAAATATAGTATTTTAATATTATTTAATTAATTTAAATAAATTAAATCTTTATATTGATTCATGTATATAATTTAATTAATCATAAATTAAATTTATAAACTAAATTTAATTAACTTATAATTAATTATAAATTATAACTTAGGTTTTTAATTGTAATTAATTTGTATATAATTAATTAACTTCATAATCGTAAATAATTAATAATTGTACAAAAAAATAGAATAAGATTTTTTTAATTAAAATGTATAATTTTAACTTAGGCAACAAATTTTCTAGAATTATGGTAGTTTTGATTCTTCAATGTTGGAAGCTCATAAGTTGAGTTTTACTTGGCCAAATGAGGCCCAGGACAGCTTGCTGGATAGATAAAATCATGGAGAATATATATGAAGTGGTTTCATAGCCAGATTTAATCACTTAATGGGTCTAAAATTTAGCAAAAGATCAAACTCTGAATTTTTAAACATAATTAATTTTCTGAGTTTAATTTTCTGCATTTTCATTTGCTCATAACCTCTGTTGAATACAAATCTATTCGACTATGTTCTCCTTGACTAATTAGATCTTTACAGAGATCAATGGAAAGCTCAAATTTCCTTTTATTTATTTATTTGAGTTTTAATTGAAGATATTTTATTTTCCAGATATGATATTTTTATTTTTATTTTTATTTTAAGTGTCTTTGACAGGAAAACAGTTAAAGTGATTAGGAGGAACAAATTTCAGTAAATGAGATTGATCCAACAATAGAAGAATAGGAATTTGGATCAATGAAAATTGTTGGAGCATAATTACTCTTCAACAACTCTCCTATTAGGAATTCATTTTGTAAATTATAAATAGTGGTTTGTAGCATGGAACTAGTGGGGGGGCTTCTCTTCTCTACAATTCTGGAATTCTTAAAAGCAGTATTGTAATAGGGATTTAGAACTGTATGTAGAGAGGATCAATCTCAGTTTACCTACATTTCTGGGGGATTATTGAGGATTTTTCTTTTTCATTTTGAATTATATATGGAGAGAAAAGCTTGCACTATTGCACCTCTTGTTTTAACAACAGAAGTTCAAGTGTTGTAAAGGACTTGTAGATTAGACCCAAAAAAACAGTTTCAATAAATTCGTATTTAAAATACTATTGATTTTTATATTTGTTTCATTTTATAATAGCAGAAATGTGTCCTTTTTCATATTTGTGCACTATTGTCCATGAGTAATTTGCCTCAATAATCTGTCGTTATTTATCTCTACTCTTATGTGATGAACTCTAATTTCCGAGTAACTATTTACTCATAAATTAGTCTTTTAATTCTGATTTAACAAACAATAATATTTTGTGAAATGTTTCCTTATATTATTGTTTAATCATTCGAGTTTCTGATTTAACAAACAATAATATTTTGTGAACTACTTCCTAAATGTTGTTGATTAATTATCTCAGTTAATAGATCTATGAACAAAATGTGTTTTGGTACTCATAATATTAGTTAATTGAACTACTTCATTAGTTTGATATTGATTATAAGCCATACATATTTAAATCTCAATCATTTAAATATTTTGCTCTCAGTTGGGTTAGATCTACATCTTCCTAATCCATATAGGCTTAGGATCTTTTTCCTTTTGCTTGCATTCTAGGATTAATTAACATTTAGATTTAATTTTACATTTCTAAAAGTCCTCTTATCAAAGAGGCAAAAATTTATATGTGGCTTGGTTGAGCCCCAGATCAGCTTAAGGATCACTTTCTTGCTTGGTCAGCAAGAGGGTTTATCTGATGTATTTCTCTATTGGTAGGTGAAAGTCTTCTTTAAGCCAGTGGAGATAGAGAGAAGGTAATTGGACCTAGTTTAACAAGTCAAAACCACTATTTCAATGGAAAATGAGCTACTCTAAGTTTCTGATTGGGTGGTATCCCTTATAATGTTGTAGGCAAATATTTTTTAGCCTTCAACACACACCTATGGATTGATTCACTGACCTGGAACATGTCACTATCCCTTAGATAAGTGTGGTAACATGTTTACAAATCCTAATTATGTTAGACATTTGAAGGTGAGTTTTGTGTGAAGTATTTTTGTTCCCTTAATATTAGATATGGTTCACTATGATACTTCAATGGTTTCATGTCCCTAATATAGTTGATCTCACTTGATCTTGAGAGGGTTTGTTAAGGTGGTTTCATGTTGCAACAAAGATCCCTTAAGGGACAACTTGACTCTTCTTCAACACCTTTCAAGACGTACTTTTCCCTGTTCTGAGAGAATTACTGACCTTTGGGCCCCAACGTTCCCCCTCTAGAGTTGAGCATTGGGCCTTGAGCAACTTCCACATGATACTACACCTTTTGATGTTGAAACATTAAGCTTGAAAAGCTTTATTGTTGGAATTTTGATAATATGCCCAAATGGACCTCAGATGCCCCCAAGTTGACCTCTAAGTCACAAGGCACGTCCTTAGGGGTCCTGTGTCCCATATTTTACATTTCAGACATGACACGACCCATAAAATGTGTCCTAAAACCAGGACACATGTTTGCGTTGTGTCGGATTTGTGCCCTAACGTGTCTTGATTTTACAACACATGTCCCACTAAAATCCCAAAGTAAAAAGTCTTGTGTCTTGATTCTTTTTTCATTTTTCTGTCAATTTCATGTTTGTGAGGCATTAACCAACATAAATCTTAATGACCTAGTGCTAGAGCTAGTCACTTTTGATGATGAGACTTTTGAGGATCATCCTCCACACCAACAAATGCAGCATGAGATCTTGGATTGGGCATAGAGGAGGAGGATGGAGCAAAGTCAGATGGTAGTGGTAGTGATGGTGATTATGCAATGGAGGAGGACTTGAACTATTGATAGATTCATGAATAGTGAATCATGACCAGTACCATTGATGAGCTATGATATTCCTAACTATTTTGTATCTACTCTATTTCGTATTTTCCAATGGCATTCCCCTGGTATATATGTAATACATTTTTATTTTGTTGACTTAATTTAAGATCTGCAATTTATGATTTTAATAACTAATTTCTACTTCTAAATTTATAGTTTCTTATGTGCTTGAACAATTTTTAATAGTATGAACAATGAACATTGAATTGTGAACATCATTGATGTAGTAAATTAATAAACTAACTAGTTCTAAAATTGTAAAATTGTAAATACTAAATTATTAAATTACTAAATAGATATCATCATGATTCATATTTGTAGATGTTATAACTTCTAAAAAATATGGAACAAGCACTATATATTTTTTTCCCCGAGGAAAAATCATAACTTTTCATTAATGTGAAAAATTACATGTAGTAGATGCTTGTGGCATATGCAGTCTGTTGGTCGTAGCCTTCAAGTAGATATCAAAAAACATATGACCGAAGCCATGCAAAAAGTACAGTTTTGTACATTTATTACCACACAGGGTATACTGATAAGTCTAAAAGAAGGATACAAAATATATACATATCATCAACAAGTAGCTATAATAAACACTACTGAAAATTGCAAAATAACTTAGGGCCTAACAGCCCTTGGATATGCCCTGTCAATATAAGGCCGGTGATAGTACTGGTATTGACGCTCTCCAATCCGCTCATGTATTAACCATAGGCCTCTAGGATGTTTCGTAGCCTCCTTGGAAAGTTTGTCAACAACCGAGTTACGTTACCTATAAACATGATGACATGAAACTGAATTAAATTGTGCTTTTAAGATCATAATTCCATACAATATGTTCTTGAGTGAGTGCACATGACATGCAGAAATGATATTGAACCAATTGATGATGATTTTTGAGTCATCAAAAATCTTAATATGATTGCATGCAAGTGCCAGTGCAAAGTGTAAGAGATGTCTGAGGGAAATCAGTTCTGCAAAATTATTTGTTCCCACTCCTAACCCCATTTGAATTTTGAAATGGTGGTTTTTAGATAGATAAAATAATTCCCCCACCACATCCCTGTGTTTGTGTTGCTCCATCGAAAACGACCCAGGGAATAGAATGATCAATGGTTTCTGAAGTGACTATTCGACCCACAGATGTGTGATCATCATCCAGTATTTCATGGTATGGAACAATGATTTTTGCGATGATGTATGGCCATCTAGCCAATTTTTCCCTAAATATGATCCCATTCATTGTCAGCCAAATGCACCAACAAACAAGAAGGGGAAGGCAATGAACTTTTGTATCGCAACTTGTAGCACGCCAGAGGTCCCAAGCATCAGTTATAGATTGTCCATGACATCTAATAGATAGAGATAGCGCATCTAGGACTTGATTCCAAAGTTGTACAACCATTAGGCAGGATAAGAACAAGTGTTCGTTGGTTTCTTCTCCCTGATGACAGAGCACACACCAAGTCGGGTCGTGGAAAGGTCAATGCAGTAAGTTGTAACCAGTAGGAGTTTTATTTCGAACAAAATTCCACATGAAGAGCTTTGTTCTTGGAGGCATTTTGAGCTTCCATATCTTTCCCCACCAGTCCAATGGGACAAGCGGTTTGTGCATGGAGTGGATGACGGGATAGCCCACCTTCAGGGAGTATGTGCCATGTTCTGCATGGGTCTAGATGAGCTCATCAACTCCTTCTTTGATGTGGACGTGAGATTCAGTTAGGACAGCAATATATCCTTTCCAGTCAAGCTACCATTGCGCGGGGATGCCTAATTGCTCTGCGGTTAACAAATCTTGTGCTAAGATAGTACTATTCTCCATATCGGCAACCTGTGCAATCATATTAATGTTCCTGTTATTGAGTAGATGAATAAGGTCTGGTGGTAATCGAAACATATTACCACATCCAGACCAAGGGTCCAATCCAATGCAAACAAATGTTCCTTCATTGATTTTCCATGCTAGTCCATTTCTGGTAGTAGGCAAAGTGTGTAATATCACACACAAGACCATGGATATCCTAGATTGCTACCAATTGGGCAAACGTATCCAATCCATAAGCTGACGGGGCTAGATATATTTATGATAGATAACATCAGTCCAGAGGCTTCTAGAGGTGAGGATAATTCAACCCATCTTGGCAGCAAGTGCATGTGCGAAGGTGGATAATTCCTTTAGGCCCTAACCACCCCATTTCTTTGGTATAGCAATATGACTCCATCCCACCCAGGAAAATGGCTTGCCCTCCTTATAACCATTCCAAAGGAATCTGCAGCATACCCTTTGTATATGGGATAGGATTCCTTTGGGAATCTAAGCCAGAGACATCCAATAAACAGGGGTAGCCTCTAAGACTGATTTAATAAGCACTAATCAGCCAACTCTAGAGAGGAATCTGTGGTTCCAATTGAGTAAGAATTTTTTGATCATGACCACAAGCCAACTCCAGTCGGCAATCTTGTAGAAGTGTGGTTTAATCAAGAAACCCAGATATTTGAGCCCATCCTCCAGCCGATGGCTCTGAAAAGGAAATTTTTGTCGTGCAACCCTTGCTTTGTGTGGAGTATAATCATAGAGAGTAATAGTGGATTTTAAATGGTTAGCTTCCATACCTGTGACCTTGGCAAAGAGCATGAGAATGTCAAAAAAGGTGGAAGTATCCCTTATACTTCCATTAAAGAAAATGAGCACATCATCTACAAAGAGTAGGTGAGTGAGTAAGCACTGATTAGATATTTTGAGTCCCTGTAATCGCCCAGCCTTCTTGGCAGATGCAATGAGTCTACTGAGGCCTTCCATTACGATCAGAAAGAGGAGAGGATAGAGCGGGAAACCTTATCTTAGACCAAATTCAACATGAAAGAAATATGGTGCAGAGCCATTAATCAGGACACTGAAGGAGGTCGAGGTAATGCAACACATAATTCAATCAATGAAGGGAAGATGAAAGCCCACGTGGGTGAGAATCATTTTAATATAGAGCCAGCTGACCCTGTCGAAATATTTAGCGAGATCAATTTTGAGGATGGCCCCCTTGATTTTTTTAATTTTCATGGAATTTAGAGCTTCCTTCACCGATCCAATAGCCTCATGGATTTGTCTGTTATGAAGGAAAGCAAATTTTTCAGGGGATATGTGACAGGATAGAATGGATTTGCGATGATTGTCTATGTTCTTGGCAATGATCTTGTAGAGACAGTTACAAAGTGAAATAGGTCGGAAATCATTGAACGATGAGGGGGAGTTAGATTTGGGAATGAGGGCAATGAAACTGGAATTAATGGCCTCATACATGCGCTCAGATGTCCTGCAATCCTCCACCACTTTGAGAAGATCTTGTCCAATAGTCTCATGAAAGGAAATAGAGAACTCAATAGTCCATCCATCAGGCCCTCGACTCTTGTCTTTTTTAAACCATTTTAAAGTGCTTTCCAATTCACCCATTGTAACAGGGGAGATGAGCTCCTCAACCTCATCCAGGTTGACAAACTGAGGGAAATGTCATGTTATCCAAACAATATCAACGAGAGTGGCACCAGGAGGAGCCTTGAATAGTTTTTGGAAGTGAGAGTTACCTAGATGAGTCAACTGATTAAAAGAGGTTGCCAAACTACCGTCCTCCATAAGCATCTACCAGATAGTGTTGCTGACTTTCCTTCCCTTTGCAAAGTTGTGGAAACACTTTGTATTCTCGTCCCCAGATTGTAACCATATAGCCCAGCTCCGAAGGAACCAAGTTTCTTCCCTTTGTTTTAAAACCTTGGATCGCTGCTCTTCCAAGTCAATGAGATGGGTCTTTGCCTCCACCGATCTGAACCCTCGGCCCTGTTCGTCCAAAATATTGGCCAGGATCTGTTCGATGGTTCTGAGAGACTGTTCATCCTGATCTCTTTTATCCTTGGCCCATTTAATAGATAAATGCTTGATCTTAAGAAGGTTGTCACAGAAACCCTCTGCAATGGTTCTCCTCGACAATGGTGGGTGAGAAAGTCAATAACTATTGACCAAGTGAATGTATGAGGGGTCCAATAGCCAACAAGAGTTGAATTTATAGGGTGCCCTTAGATTCTGAAAAGGGCCGGAGATCTCCATGAAGATGGGGGAGTGGTCCGATATACCTTTTGAACCAACCCATTGTCTGTAAAGTGATAATATTCTCAGTGGTGTATCCTTTATGAGGAATCAATCCAAACGTTTAGCCATGACAACCTCCCCAATTCTACGATTGCACCAAGTGGGCTGGGGTTTTGCCATAGGAATATTAGTGAAGTGATGTTGTTATAGGAGCTACTCCATAATGTCAGATAAGGAGTCCACCTGTGCATTACTTCCCTAAGATTCCCTAAAGCCAATGGAGAAGTTCAAATCTCCTCCTAGTATGATATTATCAGAGTTGATAATGGATAGATTTAGGAGGTGATTCCAAAAGGCCTCTCTATTATGACAAGGGCTATAAATATTGATAATCTTGAGATCCATACCCATATCCGAGGAAAAAATGTCCATGCCAATAAATCTGGCACCACCCTAGGAGGCCTTAAGATGTATAGTGTGAGGATTAATACCAAAGGCCATCCCACCTGATCGCCCCATGACATCAAGGGAATGGAAAGTCCATCTTGGTTTCAATGATTGAAGCATAGGAATAATTTGATCAGCCAACCCAAGGGTTTCTTGTAGAAAAATAATGTCAACAGGATCATATTCAAATAATCGTCTGAGGGCTAGTTTATTGGGAGCTTTAGCCATACCTCGACAGTTAAAAGAAAGCCACTTCATGGGGGAGACAAAGGGAGGGTAGTCTGTGCTCTAAGTACCCAGTCGAGAGAGGATTGTTTGCCAGAAGCTACTTCGACCCCAGCTTGAAGGATGGCCTTCGACAAATGAGATTTATGCCCCCTAGAGGATTTGGGAGCACACGAAGAGGAAATCAAGCCTAGTCCGGAGTTCACAATGGTCTCAGGAGTGTGAGATAAACGGGGACAAAGTTTGCAGGGGTGTGAGTGTGCGAAGATGATCGAAGAAGAAGCATGTGGGGGAGAATTCTCCAGGTCAGGGATGGAGGGTGGAGTAGTAGAGTTGACCGGAAGATGGGAGACAAGAGAGCAAGGGATAAAATCTAGTATAGATGCATATGAAGAATGCAAATGCTGTGCAGAGCATGAAAAGGAAGATGCAGAAACAGAGCAAGGGAGTGGAGGAGCACCTAAGGATCGAGAAGCCTCTGCAACAACCCTTGATCTTGTCATCGGCAGGGAGGGAGGGTGGGGAGTACTCG
Organism: Pinus taeda; assembly: GCA_000404065.3. Taxonomy (NCBI): domain Eukaryota; kingdom Viridiplantae; phylum Streptophyta; class Pinopsida; order Pinales; family Pinaceae; genus Pinus; species Pinus taeda. Next base: position 179,919 of record APFE030860200.1, on the reverse strand, counting down.
AGGATGGCATCTGAGTCGATACTCCCTTCTTTGGAAAAGGAGCATTTGTTGGACGAGTCCACTCAGGAATGGTAGCTGAAGCCTTGGCCACAATGTCTTTTGCTTTTTTAGATGGGGGGGAAGCCTTACAAACAAATGAACATTCCTCGTAGAGGTGTCCAACCTTATGGCACCTACGACATCTAAACGACACTCCTTCGTAGTCCAATATTTGTGTCGTTGTGAAATTCTTCCACTGCAATGTGATTTTTTCCTCCAACCCTTCTCTAGTATCCAAGTAGATCAGTATGCGAGCCAAAGACAGGTTTCCGAATTTGATGTATGATTTGTCGTAGTCCAGATATGTGCCGAGTGTATTACCAATGCGAATGAATATATCTTTGGACCAAAAGTGTATGGGAAGACCAGGGAACCTAACCCATAGTGGTCCAAATCCAATTTGTTCCCACTCTAGATCAAAGAGCGAGCTCTAGCGCTTTAGCATGACCGACACCATCTCGATGTGCCAATACTTGGTAACTGCCCAATTAATGTATTCCTCCTGCTGAAAATGGAGCGCAAACCGTCCTCAAGCCAACATTTGCACCTCTGGGAGGTCCTTGAATATGTTTCCCCAAATCTCCTTAACCCAGAGTTTGAGCCTCTCAATAGAGGCGTGGCCTTGAACCCTACCAACAAGAACCCTCCCAGTCATGTCAACAAATTCCCCCCATGTTAATCCCTTCCGCAAAGTTGATATTCAGGTCCTTACTTATGGCCTTCACACACTTGATTTTTTGCTTCCCTGATCGTGGCATAGTTGGATGATCCTGCAAGGGGTCCGAAGAGCCCTGGAGCTCTTGTTGGGACTGCTGAGTTGAGTGCCAGACTTTGATGACTGGGGTTTCAAAGCAGCTAGAGGGGGTGTATGAGGATCATGGCACTGCAACAGGAGTGGTAGGAGTAGTGGATGTAGGCGGGACGAGTCCGGATGCCGATTCAAAACCTGCATAGGAGGGAAGCGTGAAGGGAGTCAGATGTACCAAATTCCCAAATGGGGATGGCTCAAAAGGTGAGGATGACGGTGTGCAGGAGGTAAATAGATGGAGGGTTGTCAGCGAGAGGGGAGGGTAGTCAAGGTCCAAGGGGTCAATGGAAAGCATGACGAAGGGGAAACTAGAAGTAGATGCACTTGGGAGTGAAATGGTGGGGGGCGAAACGGAGATGAGTGGAACATATGGGTCCTGATAACCAGTGGGTGAGGAAATTGGTGAAGGGTTAGGGCTTCACCAGATAGAAGCATAGGGATTAGGCTCGGTGGAGTAGTCTAATTCTTCGAGCTCCATGTTCGACATCTTGCAGCAAACCCGACAGTAGAAGAAGGCAACAGGTGACAACAGAAACCACGAAAAGCATCCAACCATTAACCGTGAGGTGGATTACTTTAGACAATGAAACCTTAGCCGTATTCCTTGTTTGGAGAAGCCGCAAGTGCAAGGGTACCCATGATCATCTCGGTATGTTCAAGCACTATATATATATATCTACATCTACATCTACTTCTACATCTACATCTACATATACATATACATATACATATACATATACATATATAATGTGTCCCCTATGTCTTGTTTTAGGGGTAGTTGTGTATCATGTTGAATACTCGTATTTATGTGTCCTCTAAGTCCTGTGTCCTTGTGTCATGTGACTTAGGTTGGCCTTAACCTTATTTTATGGACCATATGTTGTTTGGGAGCCCACATGAGGATGGTTTATCACTGAAATGCCTTGGAAGGGATAAGATTCCTTCATTGATGCTGACACTTCCCCAAGGAGATGCCATGACACTCTTGACCGTTTGGAAAGGGTGATGTAGGGCCTCTCTTGGATGATCTCATGGCGGAGGAGGCATCATTTGGAGATGTACACATGCACTTTGGGACTTTCTTGGAGTAGGGAGCACTCTTGGACCCTTGTATCAGTCCCTTGATGCCTCATTTCCTATCTTAAAGGATGTTGACATGGTGGAGATCACTTTTATCCCACAAATGTCGGTTATTTTTGGAATTTTGTTATGTTTTAGAGTTATTTCAATTTTTCAACGTCAACTTCTAACCTTTGCCCTAGTTTAATGCTCAAGTAAACTCTTTTAGGGGTTTTGCTTGTAAAATTAATGAAAAGAGGCTTGGTCTCCCTCATATAAATAGAGAGAATCCTTATTCATCTATGAACATCATTCATTGCAACACTTCAATCTCTTTGTAAATGCACACTAGCTCTTTGTCTTTTTCTACTTGACCACAATGTGATTTCTATGGTGCAAATTGCTTTTGGAGGACTTTTGCTTGAAGTTGGTTTCTTAGGATTGATTGAAGAGACTCTTGTGAAAATTATGTAGTTTTATTGCTTATATTCCATATTTTTCATTCTATATGGTGTTAATTAGGGTTTCTGATTCAGATTGGATCATTATATTATTTTTCATCCATCTCGATGCACTCAAAGTGAAAATGCTAGAAAGTGTAGCAAGAAAGGCTCAATTTGACTTTAGCCTTAATCAAATTGAGAAAATCAAATTTCCACACTTGTAGGACAACTTGGAGGTAGTTAACTAGTGTGACATGGCTCTTGTCACTCGGTTAGATTAGGAAATTCGAGTTAGTGGACTTGGAGTTCAATCATGCATGTGTTGATTACTAAATTTTAGCAATCTAGTTAAGTTATTCTCAGTTGTACTTAGGTAACCAACCGCTAACAATTAATAGAGTCAGTTGAAGGTCAGTTGTGCATTGAGACAATTGTCTAACTTAGAGCTCTGTCAGTTAACTGATCAATCAACCCAAAATAGCCCAGACATGCATGGAATTCGAATTGCTTAGCTGGAGTGGAGGAGACAAAGGTTAGTGTAACATTAATTGTATACTAGTTAAGTGTACAATTTTTGCACGTAGTCAGGAGATCGATTCCTTGTGAATTGCACAAGGAAATAGAGACTTCTCTATTGTTTAGGAGCTCAAATTAGCTCAGAATTGTGCAAGGAAATAAGAAGTTGGAGGGAAGAAATTGGTTAATTGTTGGCTAGAGGGTCTCATTTAGCAGATAGAATAATTTTTCTTTTGCAAGTGGTGTTGAGAGATGGAACATGAAATTTTAATAGTTTCTATATTCAGATGATTAATGAAAAGAGGCTTGAGGGGTTTTTCTCAGTTGGGTTCCCCTAGAAATCATTGTGTACTTGTTGTTTTGCTTGTTGCATGTTTATGCATGTTGTTCTAAATTTTGATTTTCATTCCACAAATTAGTAGATTAGAATTTGTGTCTCCTGATTTCAGTTCGAATTCTTGAGAAGTTGCAATTTCTATCAAATTTCTACAAAAAAATTGGAGGAATCAACTCACAGGACTATTTTTACCAGTGGACCTAGATTGGTAAAACATGGTCTGAAACCTTCCAGGAGCGTTTTGAGGAATCAAACTAATTTTTTTGGGGGGTAAAACTATGTATGTTTAGTGAAACACATTTTCATGTTATTATACATACAAAAACCTTTCCAATGGCACAAGAATCACACCAATTGAAGTTCATATGCAAAATTTATGCCACTCAGAAGTTGTCCTTGTTTTCACCACCATAGTTCGAGAGGATGCCACGTTAACCCCCATTATTCATGGAAGAGGGGCTAGCCACGTGATTATTATGTAAAATACTCTAGAAGAGTCTATATTTTAACTTTGGTTAAGAGTTGAGGTAGTCAAACCTAACCACTAGTAGCCTATCAGTTTGTGTGATAACCAGGGCACCAATAGGAAAAGGGATTCCAATATTTCGAGGTAATTTGTTCCAGCTATGAGAAAAAAAATAGGCAAGAGGTATAGGAGGTAGAACACACAAAGAATTTTTGTGTTATAACATCCCACGGGCCACAGACCATACTTTTTTGTACTCACATCCATATTTCCAGATAGAGAAAGAGAGTGGAGCGACCTCACCTTGCAACTAGGTATTTCTCCCAAAAGTGTTTCCTAGAGAAGATCTTGTGTTACATGTGTTTGTGATATTTTATTTTATCATTCTCTATTTTTATACATAATTTTTGTTCGCATGCATGCACTATTAACAGTGAATCTATAGATCCATAAATCTAATAAAATTGTAATAGTGTAGAATTTCAAATTTTAAATATAATATTATCATATTTGTTGTGATGAACTATGCAATGAAATATCCACGATAGTTTACGAATCATATTGTTATTAGAGAAGTTTTATTTGGGTATTTTTTGGATATTTGCAGGGGATCTAGATCAGTTGGGAAAAAATTTGAAAACCCCTAACCATGACCGACAAATATGTGAATAACCCTTGTGATCCTACAAAGGATAGGTTTTCACGGTTGGAACAACAATTTTTTGATATAAGCCACAATTTAAATCTCCTCATGGACCCTGAACGATAGGATGAGTATATTTGGAGAATAAGGGGGTTTAAATGTAAAGGAAAAATCAGAAGGGGGATCAAGAGCTTGGGAAGAAACAGAGAATCAGTCGAAGAAAGAACCCGAAAAATATCAACCTAGTTTGAGTGTCGTGAATCAATCACAACCCCTATTTAAAGTGGAATCAAAAGTCAATATCAAGTCATAGAATGATGAGATCGACACTCTAAAGATGTCACTAGTTGCCACAACTGGAAGTTTATTTAAACATCTATCAAATTGAGGAAGGATAGATAATCTCATATGCGTGACAAAAATTAGAAATCCATGCCTTGACTTGGTGGGAGATCAACACAGAGACATTTAGGTTGGAGGGAAAAACTCTAGTGTCTGAGTGGGAGGACTTCAAAACCCTAATTAAGTCACAGTTTTACCCTATTGGGTACATAGAAGACCAATAGATTTGATTGCACTACTTCAGGCAGAAGTTGGAGCAAAGTGTGTGAGAGTACATAAAATTCAGAACGATGGCCATAATGTTGGGTATCTCCCCAAATAACCTAGATGTCTTCCTCAATTATTTGGGGTGTCTACACCACCATCTGCGGGAGAAAGTGATGTTATTCAAGCCAAAATCAGCAGACGAGGCTTGTGTACATGCATAGTACCTGGAGAACATAGGAATGAAGAGAGTGCAATCAAGTGGACCAAAGTAGAAGGAGCATTAAGACAATTCTAAGGATGGGAAGAAGAAATAAAAAGGGGAAAAAGATAAATATATAGCATCCACAAAACACCAATGCAAATATCCCAACAACCACTACAACATTGACAGTCATACAAAGAAGAAGTGTTGGAGGTTTCATTTGGAGCTAAATCCGAAGAATAAAAAGAAAGATAATAAGAAGATGAATCTCATGGCCACTGATTTGAGAAACCAAGTTAAAATCAGCTCGGATGTGGATGAAAATATTATTTGTATGTAAGTACATAAAAAGGTGAATATGAGTAGCCTTCAACAATAGGAAGAGAAAGAAATGACCAAACTCTTCCATATAAATATACAGATCAAGAAGACAAATATTGATGCCCTGTTTGACTGAGGATCACAGGTGAATCTCATTGAAGCAGAGATGGTCAAGAAGTTGGGGTTGAAAGTTCATGATCATGAAAACCTATGTCCATTGGGATGGGTAAATAAGGATGTAGAGTTGAAGGTAACAAAACAATGTAAAATTAGATTTTCCATCAGTGTTGATTTTATTGATGAAATAGAACTATATGTGGTTCCCCTTGATGCGTGTGGAGTAGTGTTTGAGAGTCCCTACATGTGCATGTGAGATGCAATATTCATGCGGAGAGCCAAGCAATATTCGCTGGTCAAGGATGGAAAATCATTCATCATCAACGCGCATAAAGGGAAGTCAAAAATTTCACTGGTAAGTGCCAACCAAGCCAAGAAATTGATCAGTTCCAGCAAGAAGTATGTTTTATTATTTTTAAGAGAAATTCATTCTGTAGAAGAGTTAGTAAGAGGCAAGGCATCCCCGGAGGGTGTACTAAGAAAAATAAACAATGACTTGAAGAATTGCTACATGCATACAAGGATGTGTTTTGAGAGCCTAAAGGGTTACCACCTAAGAGGGAAGTGGAGTGGGAGATCCAACTATTGTCAGAATCCCCATTACCAAACATTAGGTTGTACAAGCAGTCTATTATAGAAGCAAGTGAGGTGAAGAAACAATTGCAACAATTGTTGGAACAAGGTGTCATTCGACTGAGTACTTCACCATGTGGGTAACCCATCATCATTGTGCCAAAGAAAGATGAGACTTGGCAGATGTGTATAGATTACAGGGTGTTGAATAAAATCACGTTCCAGAACATGTACCGCCAGTCGAGAATAGATGATCTACTCAATCAGTGGCAACAAGAAAAATACTTCACCAAGCTAGACTTAAATTCTGGATATCACCAGGTTCGAGTCAAAGAAAAAAATACTTGGAAGACCGCCTTCACAAATAGGAAAGATTTTTAGGAATGGTTGGTCATGCCATTTTACCTATGTAATGCACCAGCTAAATTTATGAGATTAATCAATGATATATTGCACCATTTAACAAATTCACTTGTTATTGTATATTTGCACTAGTACAAATGGGGCCAAAATCCGACAAATATTCGATGGATATGTGACTTATTGGAATCAACTATTCGACACATTGGAGTTTGAGAAACGCGTTGCTGGAATTGTGTCAAATAGCCAACACTTTATTAAACGTTGGATATTCGACAATACAAGCGCCAATTATCTGACATAGAAAATGGTTGAAATTGTCATTAAAAATCCGACGCTTTGAAGTCGGTTTTGTAACACTCAAATAGGTCGGATATTCAATGCCAAATTGTCAATAGAAACACTCACATGCATCGAATATCAGACAGTAATTACTTTTAGTTCAATAGGAACGTCCAACGATGTGGCATCACATAATTGACGGTGACGCGACGAGTGCGTTATACCTCTCACCCCTTCTTCAGTCAGTATGGAGCAACGAGTCCGATGTTTGATCGTCATATAATAGACATTATATTTAATTAGTTCAATGAGAGTTCTATATCTCAAATGGGTGTTTCTATTGGTATGGAGTAGCGAGTTTGACGATTGAGTGTCAAAAATTCGACAAGATAATAGTTTTATCCGACAAGAATGTTATATGTCAGATGCTTTCCTCCATCAGTATTTCGTCAAATTTTCGACAGTTACTCTATCAGATAAGAGTCGGGTATGCAACAACTTCCACGTACCGTCAAATATCAAACGGGTGTTTGCGCATTAAAAAAAAATGACGGTTTAAAATGAGGTTTTCTTGATTTCTCCATGGCTCCATCATATTCATTCCAAAGGTGAAAGATGAACACCTTTATTCAATAGTTCAACCACTATGATCAATAATCCATAAATAAAATTTACTCACAATACATAGCAATGTATTTTTAGTGTTATTGCTATTGGAGTGAAGAGAATGGTATCTCACCATTTTTTAGATTTGCACCCCAAAGCTAACTTTTGAATTGACAAACAATGATAAATCTCTTATGAATCATCCCTATATCATAATAGTTATATATCTAAATTTATACTTAAGTCACTCACACAAGCAACAAAGTTCACAAAAATGAGGTGATCTCTACTATGTCTTGTTGCCCTCAAAAGAAATCATGTTAACATGGAAGGTAATTTTTGCCGCTTTGAGTAAGTTTGGATAGTTATTTCAAGTGATTAAGCAATGCTCTAGATCGAAAAAATTAGAAACTTTTTGTTAGATTTCTAAAGTGGCTTAAAAAGCAAGAGTTGAAATGGTCTCTATAACAAAAATTGTAAAGCCTTCCTCTGCAATACAATCCCAATTCTTAATTAGGAATGCAATTCATTACTCTTATTTTTATCCATTATATCTACATGCATAATGTTCTCTTGTACTTTTCTTCATGATTTTCTCTATGGAACTAGAGTTATGAGCTTCTCTAAGGACATAAGTAGTTTGCATGTCTAATGGTTGCATTAATATACCATGAGGAAAAGTTTTCTATGTAAAATAGGATGTTTAGAGTTTTTTTTAATGGTTGGTAGGTGCATAGATGATATACCATTGTAATAAGATGGATTTTGTTCCACACTAATACTCTCTTCCTTTTGTATTTAAGAGTATGGTAAGTGAATCATTTTAACCTTTCAATAATAAGCACATATGTTCCTAATAAATGTGAGTAGAAGCATAAGCATTGCAATGCTAATATTATAACGAGAGAGGATAATATCACATAACTCACATAGCTACGTGCTAAAGCAAAACCTACAGACTATAATGAATTTCAATTGAACAAAGTTTGTGATGTATGCTTTGTTAAGCCAAAACAAACCACAATATGTGATGCTTTATGGCTTGATACCATCAAATAATTAGGAGGGGAAATTATTAATTTTTGACGTAGGGATTATTAATGTGGAAATAATCCCAACACCCATAAGGTCAATTTCAAATTGACAAATATTTTTGTGTATGCTTCACTATCTCAAAACAATCCTTAATATGTAAAGTCTGGATATTTAATATCACCAAATGATTAGGCACATGATGTTATGATAAGATAATTTGCAACATCACATAACATTGACCATAACTCAAAAACATCTCACAACATATACATTAAAGACTATTAACAATATTAATATTAAAACTAATATTATCATGAAATGATAAGTTTAAAAATATATCAATCTAATAAAACCATCGACAATGCTACTAAAACTAATGTAACTCTGAACAACCGTGCTTAATGGTTAGTAAAGATAGATCAAGAGGCTTGGGGGGAGTGGGTGTCTAATAATGTAGGATTCTAATAAATATATAGTCACCCATAGATCAAAATGGCTTATAACATATAGGATTGCAATATTTATATTGTTAAATTTAAATATAAATTTAAAAGACATAGATATAATCGTTCAACTGCGGATGCATGGAAGAGAATAATTAATAGCAACATATGAAAAGATTCATGAACTTGATATAGCAATCAACTAGTCGATATAAAGATATTGTTGCAAGCTGATACTCAAGATCATTTATGGATCCACCATTGTGATGTCATGGAGTGATTTCTTGTTAAAGAGTGCAACTTCGGTCAAATTCCACCTTGGACAACTCATTTGCAAAAGATGATTATTGGAATGAATTCGTCTTTTCGAGAGGAGCGATTTTGACCTATGGACCACTGGATTCTAACAAGGGAAAGTTTGTTTTTGAGGTAGGTTTGACTTGCGTTGAGTGCAAGTTTGAGGTAGCAGTTTGACCGCAAGGTTAACCTTCTATTTGACCAATTTTAACTACTCGAAAGTTGACTGTGTTGCTATCGTTTCACTACTAAGAGAGGCTAAGTTCCTCTACCCTTTGACCAAATTGTTTTGAAAGAGTTTGACTAGCCTTTGACTTTCTAGTTAGGGCAAAGTTTGAATATTGTTGATTGAGGGCATAATTGCATACTTTTACTGGGCCAACTATTTGAATATGAGTAGTAGTACTGGATCATCATATTGGAAAGTCAATTTAACTATTGAATTTGACAGTTGTAGAAAACAAGAACAAAAGTTGCAGGAAGGATCAAGAACTTAGTAAGGGCTGAGTTGGTGGATGAAATGGGTCTCTGGTCAAAGGATCAAGTTTGTCTTAAATTTATCTAATCTACTAGAGAAAGAGTTGACTGTGTTTTCCCCTTCATAGGGGTTTTTCCCTAGCCTTGTGCCTACATCTTGTGTCCTTTTTTGTTTGGCATTTGTCTTTATGAACATAACAAATTGAAAGAAATAACTAATAAAGAGTTTTTCTGATCATGAGAAAGCCTTATAGCAGTATCTATGATCATAAAGGATAAAAGTGTGAATTCATTAGGTATGTATAAGAATTCTAACATTAGATGTTGATTTGGTTATCTGATTCTAGGGTTTATAGTTATATATCTAAGATTCTAAATAATACATCTGAAACACTAACTATATAACCTTGAAAACCTAACCCTTGGCCTCTAGGGTTTGTGAGCTAACTAGGGTATATGTTAAGTATGATCATATGAGAATAATGTTGAAAAGTGTGCAACAAGAAATGCTTGTTGAGAATGCAACAAGATGATGGAGCTTAGTGGAAAGGAGTCACCTTCACTAAGTGGGCCCGCAGGCTATTTTTGGCGCAAGTCTATTTTTAGACATATGGATCATGTCTATGGATTGCAGGTTGCTGTTTATGAATGATTGATCAAGTTGGGAAAAATAGATGGACTTCTATT
>APFE030860200.1:75451-165993 GCA_000404065.3 Pinus taeda | reverse complement strand
CCAGTGAGAACTATTCCTATCATAGAGATGATTGAATGCATTCTGTAAAAGGTTACTTCTGCTGATATAAAAAACTTTTGCTGATATATTAATGCTTCTGATGGCGAAAAAAAATTTGCTCTTAAAAAACTTCCGCTGCTTTAAAAAATGATTTTGATATGGAGAAAAAAAATCATTCAAAATTCTGCTACGCCATTATTGATCATACATATATCACCATATATATATATATCTCTGCAAAAAATGTTTGAGCGCTTGCTGCCACTGTAATATATATATTGCTGCTAGAAAGGAAGGCAAAAAATTTATCCTCAATGTATAAATCGAATAAATGGTTGAAGAGGGGTTAAAGTTTTCCCAAAAAGCAATTATTCCTCTTTGACATGGGTGCCATAAAGCAGGTATACAGTTATATCAGTATTTGTCACTGTCCGAAGCCCATCATTCGGTTCATGGAAAGGCATCAATTCAACAGATAAACTCGTCTTCACCACATAAATCTTAACTTTGCAACATTAAATTTGGGCAGATTTCACCATGGTTCTCGACATACCACCGAGTCTGAGAATAAAGCAAAGACTGTTTTACCACCGACAACAACTGATACCGCCAACCCTTCAAACACAATGGCATACATATGCTAACACTTCTAGCGACTAATCTCTACAACAATACTACTGTTAGCAACAAACACAAAAGGTACCATACGTTACCTTCTCATACGCAATTCTCATTGTTACCATACGCAATTCTCATTGCAGGTTTTAATTCAGATACCATACACAATTCTCATTGTTACCATACGCAATTCTCATTGCAGGTTTCAATTCAGATACCATACGCAATTCTCATTGCAGGTTCAATTCAGATACCATACGCAATTCTCATTGCAGTTTCAATTCAGATACCATACGCAATTCTCATTGATACCATACGTTACCTTCAGGCGTGTCAGGCTTCAACAGAATTTTGCAGAATACGTTATGAATGACTCGCAGACCAAAAGGAGAGTCAAACAAAAAAAACGAAGAGTTTCATGTAAGCGGAAGGGGAGACTATGTTACCAGGCATTTCAATTCAGGATACCTGGTTTTCACCCATGACAATGCAACGGAACCATGTCAGGCTTCAACAGAATTTGCAGAGTACATTACGAGCAGCACTAGCGCTACTGCTATTAGCGCAACTCCTCCAACTGAGCCAACGATTATACTGGTAGTCTTCAGAAAAAGAGTCTTCAGGCAGCGTGCGTTTCATTCAGGTATGCAGCTTCAGGTGTGGGACAGAGGAGCAGAAGGCAGGCAAGAGTTACAAGGTTAAAAATAGAACCTGGGACCTGTGCTCTGATACCATGTCAGGCCAGGAGTAACTCCAGAAACACTAATACATTTATTCGTTTAACCAGCTATCTAATATATACAAGAATGTGATTGTTCAGTTCATCTTCTCGATGACTGTTCACATTCAGTTCCCCAATCACTGAGGATTAGGTGTCAACAAAAACCATTTTTCTATGAACAACCATTTACCTTTAATTTATGAGTTAGTAAGCCTATTTTGAACCCCAAATTTTGGTTGAAGTTCCTTAGATTCAGGCGTGAGGGTTGTGAATTGGTGCTAAGCCAAGTAAGCATGATAAGCATGAGGGAGGCAGTGGTTAAGAGACTATGTCATAGGGAAGGGACTCTCTCCAATGTCATGCAAGCCAAAAAAGGAGCATATGAGGTCATGTAGACCCTACATTTAGGAAGAAGGAATCCTTATTGAACTCATATTTATGAGATAGTTTCCACCTGAATCTTGAAAAACCAAGTGTTGGTAGATTTTCCTTGGTGGTACCATGGTTTGGCTAGGGTTGGCCAATTATAGAGATAATTAGACTTTCAATGGTGTTTATAATTGGGTGGAAATGTGTTAGCCTTAGTTGGTTTATTGGATAGTTTTACATTATCAATTAAGTGTTATGTATGTGCTTACTAATTTGTTTATAGACTTGTTTTTTTATTATGATCTTTATCTACTATTGATTATGAAAGATAAAGAATGTGGTGACATATATGAAAATAAAATTATGCAAGCATGATTGGATTGGAATCCCTTATTATCATCTAGAAACTATCACAAGTTTATTTAAGTATGTTGTAATGGAAATTAAATTTCAACTGAGAAATTGGCTTGCTATTAGTAGTTTTTGTGTTGTCAATATTTTAGATGCCTGAGGCTTAACTAAAATCTAATTAGGGATTGATGCATTATATCCCTGACAATTTGTTACTTAACTTAATGTCCTCTAATTGGTGGGAATAACATATTGGTAGTTGGTTGAAATGCTTATGTTTCCTACTTAGGTAAATAATGGATGGGAAAATTATGTGTACTCTAGAATGAATTTCCTATACAAATCATTTGAGTAGATGGGATAGATGATGTGTCATTGAATAGTTTAATATAAATTGTGATTTATTTCATTGAGTGGGATGCTATAATAAAGTTTAATAGTTACTATCAATGTTTTTGAAAAGCTGAAATGAATTTTTGTTTTGAAGTTCTATATAAGTAAATTGAGATCTTATGTCAATTTCTTCATTAGTGTAAACAAGCGAAGTTGCATGGAAACAAGTCCCTACCTTGAGAGGGGTTGGAGAGGGTTTTGATATTTCTAATGCAGGATGTGACTATTATACCAAGTTGAATATGATAATTTAAAGAACTTTGGCTGCAATTAGTATAAGTAAATCGATTTAATTTATAGAATCCAAATAAACAATTTAATATTTTTATGAGGAAACAAAACATTTTCAATTGTCATTTTATGCTCAATTGACAAATCCATGAATTCTAGTTATGGCATGTTGTCAAATACCTACCTACGATCCTATATCTCACCTAGAGCATTCTATAGTCTACTACAAAGCGGGTTGAAATTTCATGCCCCAATTTGAATTGAAAAAATATATGACAACGAATGTAGATTCAAGATTACTTGATAATGCAATATCCAACAACAAAGATAAGTAAAGGAGACTATATGTTTCCCCTAGTTGGAATTGAATGCATTGTTAACTGAATTTGTTTGCTATAAAGAGACATGATAGATAAAAATAGAGCCAACACAACATTCCTTGAAATTATGCACATTATATTCACCATAACAATCCACATTTTGGTTGTATTGAGCAAGAAATAAAGCCATCTTTGCTCCCCTGTCAATTCAATGCATTGACAAGATTTGTTAAGTGGATCGAAACACAATCAAAATCACTAATTGATTGAATTTAGATGGGTGAAAAGTTGAAGGGTTCTATGTAAATGCTCAAAAACAGATATTCAATTACACTAATGGGATCTAGGAAGTAACTTGCATTGTAAGAGATGTTGGTATAAAAAAAGAAGGAGCTATGGATGGCACAGTTAACAATAGGTACATATCAAAAAAACATGGCTATGGGACCAACGATCCACAACAAAAGTGGCATAATTTTACAATAATTGTAGTTTACTGTGTAAAATAGAAGCCAAACTACCATATGGTGAGAAGTGAAAAATGAGATGGAGACCATTCTCAATGCAACAACCAATTAATGAGGTTGTATTTGCATGCTAGACATGGAAAATTATCCAAGTCTTAGATAAATTTTCCTTTGCTCATATGTGTTTCCAACAGCCAATCTCTTCACTGCAATTATTTTCCCATCTTGGAGCTCTCCTCTGTAGACCTATAAAAAACCATCTCTACCAACAATGTTCTTTTCTGTTGACATTTGTCCATATGTTCACGCATGTTTGTTGATTCAATCCAGACTCTAGTTCTTCATCAGATTTTGAAGATGCTTTAGAATGAGTGATATGAATTGTGTGTTGTAATGCATCACGTGAGTGATGATTGACACATGCATTATTTTAACACCAGGTGCCAAGGCCTTTATGACTCCTCATTAAGGAGATATGAATTTACAATAGCTCGAAGCGAGTCAGATCAATAAAGAAGAAAAATAGTTGAGTAGTTAGAGGGTTTTGGTAAATTCTAAAAGGCCATACATTAAGAGAACAATTACGTAGTTGTATACATCACTCTTCTTTGTAATGTTCATTGTGTAGCCATACTTTGCAAGTGAGGAGAAGTGATGAATGAATTAGAAGTATGGAAATGAAAATAATGTTGTAAAGATCTGAGAAATATCTTTCAAGACAATAAAGAATGGAATGAAATATGCAGTGTAACATGGAATCTAATAATTTGTTATATGTTGCAAGTAAAGAGACAAGTGATGAACGAATTAGAAGTATGGAAATGAAAAGAATACATTAAATATCTAAAAATTTTCTTTAAGGGAAGTGAAGAATGGAATCCTGAATACTCATTATACCCTTATACCCTTTCGCTAGAATTGTACTCTCTCTCTATGTGTGTGTGTGTGCCTAGAATGTTTCATTATAACCTTTCACTAGAATTGTTCTCTCTCTCTATATGTGTGTGTGTGTGTCAAGGAGAGCTAGTCTTAGGACCATCATATTTTGCATTTTGTATTGATTTAATTGCAAAAGGAGGTTCTCCCCCAAAGTGGATTGTATTCATTGACTTTTTATCAACCTTAGGGTGCATGATTCATAGCACATAATCTTCACCTTATGTATTTGGGATAAAAGATTATCTAGATGGATAGTTAGAAAGAGGATAGGCTCACTTGATGATGATTCAACTGCAACAAGAGTTGATAGAGAAGGAAGAATAATTGGCAAGCTACAAGTAGTTATCTAAGAGCTCAAAGAAACAAAGCACCTTTAATTACCACTACTAAAGCTAGCACCATGAGTATAGCCATTTCTCGAGAGAATTTTAGTGAATTTGAAAAACATATAGAGGGATTAGTTAAAAAATGTTAAGGTGGATGGAAAATAATGAGTAAGGGATATGTAAGAGACAACGAGGTATCCTACACACAATAGTAGCTAAACAAAGGGTCAAGAATGAAGGCCTCAGTTTCAATGGCAGAGAGGATATAATATGTCCATTTTGACCCCCTTATTTAAATTGTAATTGTTATGTTGGTGTTCTTTATTTTCAGCATGGATATTTTATTATTATGCCAAAGTGAGTTGGTTAAATTAAAGTAATGTGTATGGATCTTGTTTTAAATAATGGAAGTGTTAATCAGTTAACCAAGGCATGAGAAGTTATAGATACTATGATACCATAAGTGGTGAAGGTAAGAGGGTCCACGAAGAAGTATTTTTCGTAGATACCTTAGCCTTTTACGTGCTTTATCATTTTATTTCGTTTTTATTCATATATGGTATAACTATGAGCCTAAGCTATAGTTTAAAGGAATAATGAAACCTTTCCTAAATTTCCTCCTATATTCTCGGAAGCTTGTTTGTTCTTTCTTCAAACTAAATGTGTTGAGATTAGTTATGGATGACAACCTTTTAACACATGACAAGGAGAAAGGAAATTCAAAGTGGAAAGGGAAGCCAATTCTTTTGTGTGCAAGAGAAGAGAATGAGGGTGTGCACGAAGAGAAAAAACCATTTTTCTATGAACAACCATTTACCAATAATTTATGAGTTAGTAAGCCTATTTTGAAGCCCAAATTTTGGTTGAAGTTCCTTAGATTCAGGTGTGAGGGTTGTGAACTGGTGCTAAGCCAAGTAAGCATGATAAGCATGAGGGAGGCAGTGGTTAAGAGACTATGTCATAGGGATGGGACTCTCTCCAATGTCATGCAAGCCAACAAAGGAGCATATGTGGTCATGTAGACCCTGCATTTAGGAAGAAGGAATCCTTATTGAACTCATATTTATGAGATAGTTTCCACCTGAATCTCGAAAAACCAAGTGTTGGTAGATTTTCCTTGGTGGTATCATGGTTTGGCTAGGGCTGGCCACTTATAGAAATAATTAGACTTGCAATGGTGTTTACAGTTGGGTGGAAATGTGTTAACCTTAGTTGATTTATTGGATAGTTTTACATTATCAATTAAGTGTTATTTATGTGCTTAATAATTTGTTTATAGACTTGTTTTTTTATTATGATCTTTATCTACTATTGACTGTGAAAGATAAAGAATGTGGTGACATATATGAAAAGAAAATTATGCAAGCATGATTGGATTGGAATCCCTTATTATCATCTAGAAACTATCACAAGTTTATTTGAGTATGTTGCAATGGAAATTAAATTTCAACTGAGAAATTGGCTTGCTATTAGTAGTTTTTGTGTTGTCAATATTTTAGATGCCTGAGGCTGAACTAAAATCTAATTAGGGATTGACGCATTATATCCCTGACAATTTGTTACTTAACTTAATGTCCTCTAATTGGTGGGAATATCATATTGGTAGTTGGTTGAAATGCTTATGTTTCCTACTTAGGTAAATAATGGATGGGAAAATTATGTGTACTCTAGAATGAATTTCCTATACAGATCATTTGAGTAGATGGGATAGATGACGTGTCATTGAATAGTTTAATATAAATTGTGATTTATTTCATTGAGTGGGATGCTATAATAAAGTTTAACAGTTACTATCAATGTTTTTGAAAAGCCGAAATGAATATTATTGTATGTTGACTTGTTAAATATAAAGAAGTACATGAGTATTAGCATGTGAAAGTCTTTGTGACATGATTGAATTAGGGAAGATGTGAATTTTTGTTTCGAAGTTCTATATAAGTAAATTGAGATCTTATGTCAATTTCTTCATTAGTGTAAACAAGCGAAGTTGCATGGCAACAAGTCCCTACCTTGAGAGGGGTGGAGAGGGTTTTGATATTTATAATGCAGGATGTGACTATTATACCAAGTTGAATATGATAATTTAAAGAACTTTGGCTGCAATTAGTATAAGTAAATCGATTTAATTTACAGAATCCAAATAAGCAATTTAATATTTTTATGAAGAAACAGAACATTTTCAATTGTCATTTTATGCTCAATTGACAAATCCATGAATTCTAGTTATGGCATGTTGTCAAATACCTACCTACGATCCTATAGCTCACCCAGAGCATTCTATAGTCTACTACAGAGCGGGCTGAAATTTCATGCCCCAATTTGAATTGAAAAAATATATATGACAACGAATGTAGATTCAATATTACTTGATAATTCAATATCCAATAACAAAGATAAATAAAGGAGACTATATGTTTCCCCTAGTTGGAATTGAATGCACTGTTAATTGAATTTGTTTGCTATAAAGAGACATGATAGATAAAAATAGAGCCAACACAACATTCCTTGAAATTATGCACATTATATTCACCATAACAATCCACATTTTGGTTGTATTGAGCAAGAAATAAAGCCATCTTTGCTCCCCTGTCAATTCAATGCATTGACAAGATTTGTTAAGTGGATCAAAACACAAAATCACTAATTGATTGAATTTAGATGGGTGAAAAGTTGAAGGGTTCTATATAAATGCTCAAAAACAGATATTCATGTACACTAATGGGATCTAGGAAGTAACTTGCATTGTAAGAGATGTTGGTATAAAAAAAGAAGGAGCTATGGATGGCACAATTAACAATAGGTACATATCAAAAAAACATGGCTATGGGACCAACGATCCACAACAGAAGTGGCCTAATTTTACAATAATTGTAGTTTACTGTGTAAAACAGAAGCCAAACTACCATATGGTGAGAAGTCAAAAATGAGATGGAGACCATTCTTAATGCAACAACCAATTAATGAGGTTGTATTTGCATGCTAGACATGGAAAATTATCCAAGTCTTAGATAAATTTGCCTTTGCTCAGATGTGTTTCCAGCAGCCAATCTCTTGACTGGAGTTATTTTCCCATCTCGAAGCTCTCCTCTGTAGACCGCTAAAAAACCACCTCTGCCAACAATGTTCTTTGTCGTTGACATTTGTCCATATGTTCATGCATGTTTGTTGATTCAATCCAGACTCTAGTTCTTCATCAGATTTTGAAGATGCTTTAGAATGAGTGATATGAATTGTGTGTTGTAATGCATCACGTGAGTGATGATTGACACATGCATTATTTTAACACCAGGTGCCAAGGCCTTTATGACTCCTCATTAAGGAGATATGAATTTTCAATAGCTCGAAGCGAGTCAGATCAATAAAGAAGAAAAATAGTTGAGTAGTTAGAGGGTTTTGGTAAATTCTAAAAGGTCATACATTAAGAGAACAATTATGTAGTTGTATACATCACTCTTCTTTGTAATGTTCATTGTGTAGCCATACTCTGCAAGTGAGGAGAAGAGATGAATGAATTAGAAGTATGGAAATGAAAATAATGTTGTAAAGATCTGAGAAATATCTTTCAAGACAATAAAGAATGGAATAAAATATGCAGTGTAACATAGAATTTAATAATTTGTTATATGTTGCAAGTAAAGAGACAAGTGATGAACGACTTAGAAGTATGGAAATGAAAAGAATGCATTAAATATCTAAAAACTTTCTTTAAGGGAAGTGAAGAATGGAATGATACACAGAGTGTAGCATAGAATCTAAGAATTTGGAGACACATAAACAACAAACAGACATTACTAGGATCAATGTAGCCATATGAACCAACATCCTTTGACATCGTAAGATGAAAATCAGAAGCAATCATCAGATTGGAAATGCTTTGTTCACCTCCACATACATTCGACAACAGTACATAGTTAATCATTCTATATGGATTTCATTACTCTTACATTACTACTAGATATGCCAATTTCCTTGTTATTTCAAGTTGTTGAATATATTCTTTGTTTTTTTAGAGTTGAAAGTCATGTCTCAATTATTATGTCTTGAAGCCAATTTTGTTGTTGCTTCACCTTTTCCTTTTTCTCATGACATTACACCAACTTGCACAGTGCCCCTTAATGTGGTGACTGAAAAATTTATCATAACTCAAACTATTATTAGAAAAAAATGCCTAATCCTTCATCTCTACTGAGTTTTTCAAATTATTCATCATAAGGAACCGATGTCTTTATTTAAGACCAATAAGCACATAGCCAACAGACATAACATTTCATGGTAATGCAATAGTCTTGTGAGCCAAATACTCCCTATCTAATAAAAATATAATAGCTTGATAAATATGTGTATTGGGCATTCCTTAATTAGTGGACAATCTATGATCAAATGAACTCACCATGAAGACAACCATAAAGCATTAAATGGTTAAGCTCTGATCATTCATGCCTATAATTTAATTTGAAAGGATTTGCCTGAGATCTTCCAATAAGGTGTCCTATTGTGTCAACTTGAATGAGATCATCAAGTACAATTTGTATTGAGTTGATGTGTTCCTTATGTGCTATTTGGATGACTCCAATTGTTTCATGCTAAAAATGGAAAATCTACATATAACAAAGTAAATAATTTAAAGAAGTGACAAAGAAAATAGTCAAATAAGATTTAGAGAAGTGCATCAAAAATGTCTCATGATATATCATAACTGTAAACATAAACTGATTTTGAATTTGTATATAAAAAATGCAACTAACCGTTTTCCATATAAATCTTGTGCTTACTTCCATTGACACTGTTGAGATTGCAACAAGATGATGGAGCTTAGTGAAAAGAGTCGCCTTCACTAAGTGGGCCCGCAGGCTATTTTTGGCGCAAGTCTATTTTTAGACTATGTCTATTTTTAGACATATGGATCATGTCTATGGATTGCAGGTTGCTGTTTATGGATGATTGATCAAGTTGAGAAAATAGATGGACTTCTATTTTTGATGAAAGTGTGAGTGATCACAGTGTGAGTGATCAAGTCTATTTTTAGACTGGCTGTCAAAAATAGAAAAGTCAAATATTATTATCTCACAATAATATTTGGACTATAAACTTTGTCTTATTCTCTTGGACCACTTCAGTTCGAGCTACGGATGTGGCACATGCAATTGCATGAAGGAAATACGTGGTTCTTATGGGTTAGTTGAATATTTGCATGCATGACTTCAGTTAGAACCCAAGTGAGTTGAGTTTAGTGGACTGGAGGTGCAGTTGATGGAGTTGTGTTTAGTTTAGCTTTGTTAAACTGTTGTATTTAGTCTAACTGGCGAATAGACTAGAGATGAGTTGGGTGAATTAGTTATTAATTAATTCACAAGTTATTAACTCATAATACAACTAATGAATACATCAGTTAACTCAGTTGCATGTCAGTGCATGTCCAGTTCAGCAGGGACAGGTGTTAGAGAATCAGATTGCTATCAGTTGTGACTATAGTTGTGCACCAGATCTTGCACAAATCAGGGGATTGAGTATGCCAATGAGTTTGCACACATTGTAGCTTGGAAATATGTGATTTAGCCAAGGAAAGACGTGGCTGCCTTGGTATTATCATGGGTTCTTGTGCAGGTATTGAGCAGTAGAGGCAGGCAAGCAGCGGAAGAGATTTTGAGCCAGTGATTGATTCAGATCTGAGTTGTATTGTGTGTAACAGGTGGAGTTGGTACTGGATTGCTTGTGATAAGAATTGTACTTTGTAATGTTACATGACTCAATCATTAATATACAGATAGTTGGGGTTTTTAGCGAGATGCTTTCCCCGGGATACATACTGTGTTAATGTGTGAATGCTCTTGATGTTTTATTGTTATTGATGCTGCTATATTGATGATCAACGTAGAGGAGCTTATGTATTGTGTATGTTTTCCGCAATAGTACATGATCAGGATAATCTCTGTTGAATATGTGTTAAATTATTCAAAATTTTTACAAATAATAAGGTGTATCTAACATTAGGTACCTAGTCGTAGATTTGGCATTTGTTAACCCTAGGATTTTATCCTCCATTGTTGCTTAGAAACCCTAGATTGACAAAATTATCATAATTCTTTTAGTATCACATATTTTGTACTTGTCAATAAGCATTGCAAGCATAAAGGTTAAAATTCAGAGGGAACGTGTTGATAAAGGAAACTCTATAAGGTTTGTAAAAGGAGCAACTTTAGGTATTGTTGAAGAATGTAACTAGTGTTAGCCTTCATAATTGTGTTTGAGTCATGTATTTATCAAAAGAAAGAAAATAATATTATTTATAAAATACGTTTTTATTGACTCATTAAAACATGTGTTTCATGCTTGGGTCAATGGTCAATAGGTCAAGCCTCCATTGTATGCCTCTAGTATTTTTGTTGATTCAAATTGAAAGTGATAAAAATGTTTTTGTGTCAAAGAAACTCCTCCACCAAGTCAATTACATTCTCCTACAAAATACTGCCACATATTCTACAAGTCAATATCCAAATAGAAGACCTATAAACCAGCCTACAAGTCAGCCTCAAGTCAAGATGACAAGTCAGCTTCAAACATTTTTCATGTTAGCTTAAAATCACAGTGACAAACAAGTATAAATAGCCTATCATTCAACCACTTTAAAGGAGACAAGACAAGCATTCAATATGAAACCTTCCGAAGCTTGGATAAGAGTATAGAATGAGGGGTCAAGAATATTTGTGGAAGGATTTATTGCAGGAGGGACCAAAAATCTCTATGGCAAGAGCTATTACAGGAGGGGCCGAAAAATTTATGTTGTAGGAGCTATTATAGGAAGGGTCAAGAATCTCTGTTGCAGGAGCTATTGTAGGAGGGTCGAGACTATTTCATAAGGAGTTGATTTGCTGGTTGGAGAAAGTCTATTGGTCAAAGGGTTAAGTGTGCCTTAACATGATCTAATCTACTAGAGAAAGAGCTGACTAAGTTTTCCCCTTTATAGGGGTTTTTCCCTGGCCTTGTGCCTACATCTTTTGTCCTTGTTGTGATATTATTTGTTTGGCATTTGTCTTCACGAATATAATAAATCGAAATAAGTACTAATAAAAGGAAAGAAAAACCACAAGAAAATGTCAAATTTAAGAGAAATCCGCTTGAAGAACTTAATTTGCTTGATGCCATATATTTCTCAACATGGTATCAGAGCTATGGCTTTGAAGAGAGGGCAGATAAAGAAGATCAAATTGGCTCCATCCTAACTCAAGAAGAAAAAAAAATACCATAGAACGAATTTGTGAAGGAAAGAAGATTAAATTTATGGGAACGCTATCAAGCCCTATTCATTATGACAAGACTGAAGACTTAAAGTAAGTGAGGTCATGATAATATCTACTCTTGAAGAACTGAAAGTGTGATTCAACATTCACATGAGGGTTGCACATATTGGTGATAGAGAGAGGGTCTAAAGAGACTGTATTAGGTTTGAAGCCTTCATAAGGTATGTACTCTATAATGTATATCTTACTCACTATAGAAAATTTAACTTGTTAAGGATTGTTTTGAGTTTTGTTAGGCATCAAAGGCCTTCATCTTGACAACTCAACTAACCCTAAAAAGGAACCAAATATTTTCAAAATTTTGAGCACAAAGGTTTGCTACTAAATCTCTAGTTTTATTGGAGGATAGTATTGATTTCATTCTAAGTCTATATTGTAAATCCTAAAGTAGATCAATTACTGCCTTATAAAAAATTCAAAGTTCTGAAAGGGAACTTTAATCCGAGACTTCTAAGACTGATCTATCATCATACCTATCTTATTCGATCTTTCCTACAGTCTTATTTGTATACCCTCTTAAGGAGAATTCAATGGTTTAGAGAGAAAGATCTCATGACAAAGATTGATTTTCCTATAGCATATATATTTACACGGTCCAAAACTTGAATTGTTACCTAAGGGAAGCCGACCCTTGGAGTATATCTATATCTATCCTCTTAAAAATACACATGTTTGATAAATTGTATCAAACACAATGAAAGACAACTTTTGTCGCATATTTTAGTGTCTTGAAAGGACCTATTCAATGAGTCATCTCGAATACACTAAGCATCATTCAAATTAATTTCCCCTATATATTTTGAAAGACAATGACAATTTCTAGACCTTGGGTCTACTCTGCAAAAGAAGCTACAGGCAATGAAGAAATGTAACAAGTCTCTTTATCGTCAAGTCTTCAAGTAAGTCTCAACACTATTTTTCATATTTTAGTCATGTAACCATATGTATGCAGTTTGAAGGAAAATGCATCAAGTTCTATAAGGCATGCAACCTTATGGTATGTACAACATGTTTATTTGTTTAAGAGTCTAACATATATTGTTGGTATTGAAAATTATAAATCCCAAATGGCACATGACAATCCTTGTCATATAGAAACCCTAACCCTGATTTGTACTTCTAAGTTTTGTAGGTAATATAGGGTATATAGAAAACTCTAGTGATAATTGAAGTAGAAGAAAATGTGTTTTTGCCTTACCTATATTTTGTACTTGGGAACCCTAGGATTCCATCCTCCATTGTTGCTTAGAAACCCAAGATTGGCATTTGACATCACATTTTTGGTATAGTATAGCTTGCTTGGTTGTACTTGTCATTAAGTGTTGTAGATGTTAATACTCAGGTTGTTCCCCAAAACTTGTGAGAAAAGGAAATACGGCTGAGGTAACCACTAACCAAACTTTTAGATACAACTTCTAGCCAAACTGCATCCAGAGAGGGCTCTCTCTTTATATTTTAGCTTTATTTTGAGGTATTTTAGGCTAGTTATGATGTATAGGGTTTTGTCTTAAGTTTGTTGGATGGTGATCTTAAACAGAGTTGGGATACAAGTCTGAAATAGTTTATTTCATTGGGAAAATGGAGTCTATGAGGACGAACTGTTGGGTGTGTTTTCTTTGATAAAGGGCAATACTACAGAGCAAGATAATCGACCTTGGAACAATTTTAAAATCTAGAAATTGGTGGAATGTAAGCCAGTGGATGAAGGGCAGTTAAGAATCCTTCATCACGTTGGCAGAGGGAAAGTGCATGAATATATCAAGGAGCAATAAAGAATTCCTTGGCAATATTCAAAGTGAAAGAATCAGTGGAAACAGGAGCAGCTAAAAATTCCTGTTTATTAATTCTAAAGAAAACATAATTAACAACAAAGATTGAACACTGTGTATTTAAACAAATTCTAGGCTATTCTTTGTCCCTGTTGCTAAGATTATGAAACATATATGAAATTTGCAAACACAGAAAACACAAAAAACAGTTTAGAACAACTTATTGATCCATAGAGAGACACAGGAATTCTGTAGCGGGCCCCAGAACATCAAATCCACATTCAGACGGTCCAGCATCAGTGAACTTCAATAGCCTTTGTATTAAAAAATCTCAGAGTTACAACGCAGTCCAAAGAAGAAATCACCAACCCATAATACATCTGACGGGGAGGTATTTATACAAAAAAGGAGTTACAAAATATCTTATGGAAAAATATCCCGCAATAAATTCATTCATCTACTTTACAGGAGAAATAAATGAGAGAAATGAATGTAGGAGTAAATTTTGGTGTGCTGGTTGTTTAGTTGGTCAGAGATATTTGACTTTTTGAATAGAGTAAGTCGGCTGGTAGTTGTCTCTTCATTCTGCGTTCCTGCGCTACTGATCCGACCCTTTCTCTGTGCGTGGTCCTGCATTAATGAGCTGCAGTCCCAGTCTGATTTCCTCATTCCGCTATTTTCACCTTTATGACATGTGCCACGTGTTTTGACACTTGATTAAATGCAGATGATAAAGGGAAATTGGAACTACCTTGGTAAAATACTCTGCCACCATTGGTCTGGTTGCAACTGATGTCTTTGTATTTTTATTAGTGTTTCATCAGCTTCAGTATACCTGTAGAAGTTGGGCTGGACTTCAAAAGATTATTTATTTCATGTTCAATATAGAACAGATTTTCCAATTTGTCATATAACCTCTGTCCAGTGGGAGGTCCTATGCCTTCTGAAGTGCTTGATGATGCAGTGATCTGGTTGGCAACATATGTGTTTACCCTGTGAGCATATTGTTCATGTGTCAATAGTCTTTGATTGCTGGTAAAGAAACTGGGTAGACCCTTCTGTTGTAATACTGTAAACTTCTCTGTAAAGGCATTTATTTCCACCTGCATTTCTTGGCACTTTCTTTCCATCTTCTGTATAAAATTCCTCATGGTCAACACCTTTTTCACTGTCAAAATGGTGCTTGTTCTATCCCTGATCTCCAAAGCTGCTAACTGTTCCCTGGTATGAGTATTCAAAAAATGGATTAGTCTATTGGCCTGCTCAGGCATATTTCCCAATGATGCCTGGCCCTTTGAATTTCCACTTGGGCCCTTTCTATCAATTCTATTTGTTCATGGATTGTTTGAATTGATTGCCATTGGTCAGTGATAGACTGGCCAATTTGGGTCCACAAAATTGTTTTAATGTCTGCTAGAGGTTTATGTAGGGTGAGATCTTTTTCTAAGGATTTCACCTTATTCTCCAAGGCCTTTACCTCTCTGGTTTTCTCTGCCACTGTTATCTTAGATTTGTCAAAGCTTACCTCTAGCTTGGCCAATCTTTCTTTTGCCTCTTTAAGCTCTGACATTTGGACTTCTAGATCTTTTATTGACTTCATCATCTCTTCCATGCTCATGCTAGTATCTGGTGTTGTTGTTGTTGTTGCTGCTGAAGTATCTGTGGTTGATGTGCATGTTGTTGATGTTGGGACAGTGAGAGCAATTGCTGCTGTGACTGTGGGGGGAGCAGTGGTAACTATTGGAGATGTTTCAGGTGGTTGCGAGGTCGACTCTCCCTGCTTGGATAGCAATGCTTTCTCCAACTCTTGCTCTGTTTGAGTTAGCCTTTGATTCATCCTCATCAGCAAATCCATTCCGTCTTCTTCTGCTTTTTCTTGCACAAGTTCTGTAGTTTGGGGGTGCATGGTGATAAACAGCTTCAATTGCTTCCTAAGTGCAGCAATATATTCTTCCTTTTTCTTTATCAATGCTTTGATGCCCTTGGCATCCTTGGGATAATGTCCCAACTCAATAATTATCTCTTCTAGAATCTTTATTCTGTTGTCTTTGGCTAAGAAAGAAACTTCCATACCATGCTGCCTCTCCATTTCTTGCCTATGAGAGCTGGTGGATGTTTGTTGGCTGGTTGCCCTCTCCTCTCTTAGGCTTTCTATGATTTATTGACTAATTTCCTCTTCAGGTAGAGGTTCTACTCTTTGCCTTTTGGCCCCTGGCTACTCTGTTGATCCACTTGCACGTGTGGTCTCTTCTCTGTCCCGTTTCTTGCTTCTTTCCTCATTGAGAGGAGTCTGTAATGCTGGTACCTTTGGTGCCTCTGTCTGTAGTGAAGGGGCTTGCCCTTGACCTTGTTCCTTTGAGGTAGTTGGTTGGTCTATCATTGTTTATTGCTCTGTATCTACTACCTCCTTGCCCTTTGTTGTCCTTGCTGCTGGTGTAGTCCTTTCTTGGGCAGCTTGTGAAGCTGCAGCAGTTGATGTGCCTTCTCCGATTTGATGTGGCAGTTTGAATGACACCTGCCCAAAAGAATCTAAGTCAAGAGTCTTTTCGAGATTTTTCATAATTTTCTCCATTTTCTCTTCCTCAGTGAATTGTTCAATTATTGTGCCTTCTACCCACTCGTCTTGGTTAGCAAATTGTTCTATTTCAGGGATTTTGCAATGTTCATAGGCTGATAGCCTATATTTTATTCTTCTTGTGTTGATAAAGCCATTTGGGTCATAGGGTACCCACCAAAAGCTTCTTTTTAATCTGAGTTTTTCACCCAATATCTGATCAGCTTCTTGCCATCCTTCTTTTTTGTTCATGACATAGGTGCCTAGTTGGTTTCTCAATTTCAACTGAGCCTTTTTCTTGGTGCTATGGAAATGAGTCAAATCTGAATTGATAAATTGCCTGAAATATTCCAAGGAAAACAGTCTCATTGGCACATATTTTGGCAGCCTGTAGGGGCACAGCTCACAACCATATATCCTGATAATAGTGTGATTCTGGAAGAAGTACCAGTCACCTATTTTGTAGCTTTTGGAGAGCTGCAATATTTTCTGCATATCATAGGACAATCTAGGAGGAGGAGTTCTCATTAGGAGAGAAGAGACTGGATAGACAAACATGTCAATGAACTCACAGTAAGAGTAAGGAGAGTTGTGGACTTCATGAAAGACTGAGGTCCAAAAATCACATACCTCTTTTCTCCTTTAGAGTCCAATTTTCTGATGGGAAATTGGAAACAGTCTGACTGATAATACAGGAACAGATGATAGATGTAGGATGAATATTTAAAGACTCCCTCCCTGTCTAAATTCACGAGATGTTCATGGATCTTGTTGGCAATGAATTTAGCATAGTTGTATTTGATAGCAGGGGGCTGCCCTGGGGTGAATATGGACAGTAAGACCAATATAGTTTCATCAATATGTTCACTTGTCTTGAACCCAAAAACATAGGATATCATATCAACAAGTAATCTACCCACTTCGTTGAAAGATGCATAGTGAAAAGGAGGTGGCTCTTTAGGCTGGCGATCTGCTCTCATAAATACTTGGGCAATTCGGGTTATATTTGAGCTGGAGAGTTTGGGACCTTCATCAAGCAAGAATTTCATAGTAAGAGGAAACAAAAGCTTAGTTGGTTTGAATTTTAGTATTTGATTTATGGAGTCAGGAGTTATATGAAAGAGGATGGTCCCAAATGGAGTTTTGACTGCCCTTTGAGCTGGTTCATAGTTTTCACAGTAGAGGTGAATTATCTCAGGGAAGACATTGATAGAGGGGAGGTAGTATATGGGTAGATTTGATTCCCATATCCCATAGAAATCATTTTTATTTAGATGATTGTTCCTGAGTTCACAGAACGCTTGTAGGTGATTTCTGTCACCAACCAAGTCTTGGATTAGATAATACCGATCAATGAAAGGTAGCGATTCCAATTCTTTGTGGGGTACATTGAGAGGAGTAACATTTAAGGCTACTGGAGCTTCCATAGCTCAATTATGTCGCTTTTGAAATTGGAATTTTTGGGTCAGTGTGAGTGAAATAAGAAAAACAATGACTCTGTGGATTCTCGCCGGGAATTACACCATGAAATTGGTTTGTATTTAGTTCAGTGGGATGATTTTGCATAGGGAGGCGAAGTTCACGAGATTCTTTGGTAGAACGGGCAACAACAGCAGAAAAAAGACATTTTTTGGGGTTTCTCAGAGAATTTGTAGGCTGGAACGAGCTCAAATTTAGCTCAGCGGGCGGATTTTGGTAAAAATTGATCGAAATAGTGGTTATGGTGAGTATTTTGAAGACATCGCGGTGTTTTTTCTCCAAATTTTAGGTTCTGCGGGCAATTTTACAGATAAAACTAAAGAAAAACAGGGTTCAGGAGCAAATTCATGTAAATACTTGTTTTAGTGGCGAAATGATCGATTTGCAGGTGGCGAGACGAGCCGAGGGGCCGAGCTATGGAATAAAATCACTGGGTTGCGGACTGTGCAGTTTAAATGTTTCCTTGGACGTAAAAGAGCATGCAGAGGTCACATAGAGGAGACAAACACAAATAAGTGAAAACGACGCATTTGCGCCTTTTTAACAAAAAATTTGACTTTGGTGGGCTTCGGCGCGTTTCTGTCGGATGATGTTAGCATGACGTAATTTTGTCGTGTAGCGGGGTGCGGAGGATGATGTGTCGGATGACGTGGTGGGTGACACGGAGGTGAGGTGGTGATGTCAATAGGTGACATGGCGCTGATACAGAGTGGTGGCGGGCGATGTGGATGTGACGTCAGCTGATGATTTGGGCATGACATCAGCGGGGAGGCAATGGGACAGTAAGCGGTATTCCCCGCACCGCATTTGGGCCATGGTGGTTTTGGAGGGGGGGGCTCCGATCACACCGGGAAGATGACTCGTGTCTTCTGTACGGCGGAAATATTGCCCATCCCCCAGGCGCTATCATTTGGCAGGCAGGGGGGTTCCGATATCACCGACAGTCGTTGGATCTGTGCGCAATGATCAGACGATCGACGGGTGAAGGAGATGACAGAGGCTTATAGTAGGGGGACCCGCCGTAATATTTCAACATTTGTAATGTTTTTTGCGGGGTTTGTAATATATTTAACTTTGGACTTTGGCGGATCGGTTATTCATTTAACTGAATGTTAAATGAAACCCAATATTTACCTGCGCGCAAGGGGTTATTATAAGGTTCCAAGTGAACCTATAATTCCCGAAGAACTTTAATATATGGCTATATTGCCGAGGGTCGGGATATTATTTTTTTAGGGGTTTTTTTATGTATTTTTATATATAATAGAGGCGTGGAAACATTATATAGGAACTATATAATAGAGTTATAACGTTAATATGAATATGTGGGATGAATATGTATGAATGAATGCTAAGTTTATAGAGTGAAAAAATTAGGCATGGAGAAATGAAAGGATAGCAAGTTATGAAGTTTTGGGAAACTTAGCATAATGGAATAAAAACATTTTACACAAGAAATGTGGCTTGTTTTACCTAGGTGAAAACAAAGTTTCACTTAGTCTTTTCCATGAAATGAAGTGGACTAAGGGCAGTGAGCAGATCTCATTGTCCTTGGGGGGATGTTAGTAAGTGTTCTTGGAAAAATGAGGAGGGAAATTAGTCATGCTCCATTTTTTGTAACCACCTTGCCATAGCACCTTATGATATTTCATGAGATTAAACCTATTTCAAAGGACAAAATTTCTCATAAACCTGCTTCTGCAACATCAAAACTGCCTACCCAGCCTAATACACCTAACATTTTTTCTTCATTTTCATTGGGTGCATTTGAACTAGCAAACCCTGATTCTCTTCTTTTCTTTTAGCTGCCCTCCTATCTAAATCTACCCTTATCTCTTCCAAGGACCCAGATTATGCAGTTGGGATCCTTTGCTTCTCTACCTATCTACTCATCTACCAAGCTTGAACTGTTTGGACAAACCTTTATTCTCTATTCTAAGACAAGTAAATTCAAACATGATCTTTGGCCAGTATTGAACTGTCTAGCTATTCATCAACTGTGGCAAGAGTCAACCACCTGCACACAATGAAATTCTTCAAAAATGGAACAGTAGTGGCATTTGAACTAGCACAATTTCTTGGTCTTTTGGTTTGGGGTTCATTTCTATTATTTTTCTCTTGACCATTCCCTTCTTTTTGCCCTTTGATTTTTCTTTTAGGGCATACCCTCTTTTCATTTTTTAATTTTCTTCATTTGTTTACAAAATATGGAACCTTTGCAGCATGGAAAGGATGAACATATTTGGCACTTCTTCAGTCAATCATGAAAAATGAAACCTATTGGTATAGGAACCTAACAATGGCTCCACTTGGGGATGGCTTTTCCTGGTGAAAAGTCAAGAACAGCAGGTCAGATGGCCTTATATTCAATTCTTGCTTGTATTCTGAAATTTCTCCTTTGTTGTACACAAAATGCTGCCTTTGCAAAATTTAAGTGTTTCTCATGAATTCATTCACATAGTTGCAGCTCTATTTAGGATACTCTGTCTGAATATTTTTCATCATTTTCACAGCTCCCAAGTCTCCTTTTTCAACTTCTTCTGATGAACTCAAAATGCAATATCATAAGGTGGCACAATTCCTTGCCTTTCCCTCAAAATTTGCTGCATCTTATTCCCTATCCTATCGCTGTAATAAACTGTAGAAAGTAAACACTGTTATTTACAAACTAAAATGTTGATTTCTTCAACAAACTAGATCAAGATAATGCTTCATCATTTGACCATTTACTGGCCCATCATCTGCCTCTGTACCATCCAGGCTTTTCAAAAAGTAGGTGTTGTTTCCTTGTACAGTCTGAATGATAAATGGTCCTCTCCACAGGAAATCAAATTTTCCATGTTTTCCTTTATCTTCTCTCCTAGACTCCCACTTCAAAAATTTATATCCTATGAATAAATCCTCTGCTTTGGTTTGCTTATCAAATATCTTTTTCAACTTTTCTTGTAGAACCTAAGATCTTTGATATACCTCCTCTCTTGTCTGTTGTAGATGAATAGTTTGATTGATCCTTCTCTGAATATCATTAGGCTCTGCATGTATCTATTGCAGCAACTTTATCACTGGGATTCCCAAAGAAGAAGGAAATACTACCTCCATACCATAAACCAGTTCATAGGGACTTGTGCCAATGGATCTCTTAGTAGTCATTTTGTCTGCCCATAGTGCATTGACAAGGCTTTTATGCCAATTCTTTTTATTCTCCTCCAAGACTTTCTTAATGATGTTGATCAGGCTTTTGTTGGAGGATTCGACTAGACCATTACCTTAAGGGTAATAGGCTGTGGAATGGCCTAAAGTAATGTGGTATTTATGGAAAAAACTAATCATTCTCTTTGTTTTAAAAGTAGCAACATTGTCTGTAATAATTTTCTCCAGGCAGCCAAACCTAGACAAGATGTTGGTCTCTAAAAATTGCATGATTATTTAGTCATTGGCTTGCCTACAAGGGATGGCCTCTATCCACTTGGTAAAATAGTCTGTAGCAGTAGAAATCCATTTATGATGGCCAGAGGATGCAAGATGGATTTCCCCAATGAAGTCTAAACCCCATTGTTGAAATGGTCTTTCAGTGGAAATGGGCCCGAGGGGTAGAGGCAACAACGTTTTCTTGCTTTCAAAGATTTGGCATTTGTGGCAAGAAGTTACATATTTCTTTACATCAAAAAATAGGGCGGGCCAATAAAATCCAACCCTTAGGATTTTATCAGCAGTTGATTTCCAATATAAATGTCCACCAGAATCTCCTACATGAAATTCTTTAAGTACTTTGCCAATTTCTTCTTTGATTAGACAATTTAATAAAACACCTTCATGATTTTTCCAAAAGAGAGCATGATCTAAAATGTAGAATTTGGAAGCTTTCATTTTCAAAAATCTTTTCTTAGTTCTGGATAATCCTGGAGGAGCTTGCAGGTTTAATAATACAAAGCATATGTCAGCATACCAAGGTGATTGTAAAAAGGCTTGATTGATCTATGGAGTTTCCATCTCCTGCTCATTATCCAGTTGATTTATGTCAAAGGCTTGAAAGTTGGTTTTAGTCATAAGTTTAGCTAGCCCTTGTCCTTTTATCAGTTTTGTTGGTTTGATTTCAATGCCATATTCTAGTATGGTAGCTATCCATTTTCCCCTTTTGCCTTCAATTCCTTCTTGGGTTAGGATGTCTTTAACAAAAGTGTTGGGCACATAAGCAATCACATGAGAGTATAAGATGTAAACTCTAAAGTCCTTAATGGCTTTTACAAATGCATATGCTTATTTCTCCATGATTTGATATTTGAGTGGAGCATCTCTAAGTGCCTTGCTAAAAAAGGCTATGGGTTTTTCACATCCCTGTTCATCTTTTTGAAGAAAAACAGCAGCAATGTATGTTCTGATGCAAATGAGAATATGATAAAGTCCTTGTCAAAATTGGGGCTTGTGAGGACTGGTGTTTGAGTCAAATCTTTTTTTATTTCTTCAAAGGCTTGCTTAGCTTCTATTGTCCACTTAACCTTGGAGTCCTTTTTCAGCATGTTGTTCAGCAATCTTATCAGCTCGGCCAGGTTTGGTATGAATCTTCTTAGGAAGTTGATCTTCCCCAAAAACGCTTATAGTTCTTTGATGTTTCTAGGGTGAGGGACTTGCAAGATAGCTTGTATTTTGTCCAGATCAATTCTAATGCCTTCTTTAGAGATGATATGGCCCAATAATTTTCCTTCTTCTAAGCCAAACAATGATTTCTTTGGATTCAGCGATATACCATATTTTATACAAATTAAGAATACCTGTCTGAGATGATCTAGGTGTTCTTGATCTGATTTGGAAAAAACTGTAAGGTCATCTAGGTAAATGACTATAAAATCATGGATTTATTTAGCAAAAGCTATATCCATGACTCTTTGGAAAGTAGCTCCTGCATTCTTCAGTCCAAATGGAATTTTTACATATTTGAATGTTCCGCAAGGGGTTGTGAAAACAGTTTTATCTTGGTCATCGGGGTGCATTAGGATCTGATTGAAGCTTGAGAATCCATCCAATAGTGAGATCCTTGAAGCACCCACTACCCTTTGTAGAATGTGATCCATTTTGGGTAAGGGGTAGTTATATTTTAAGGAGACTTTGTTCAAATTTCTCAAATCAACACACAACCTAATCTCCCCTGTCTTCTTTCTAGTGGGCACCAAATTTGAAACCCATTCTGAAAATCTGATTGGAGCTATAATTCCAACTTCATACATTCTCTTAACTTCTTTCTCAATCAAAGGGAGGAGCACAGGGTTGACCCTCCTAAGTTTCTATTTGAATTTTTTTTTGGTTTTCCTCGAGAGGTATAGTGTGTTGGATAACAAATGTATCACAAGGCTTTAGGTCCTCATAACTCCATGCAAAAAGATCTTGAAACTCTTTGAACAGTTCAATATACTTCAGTTTTTGGTCAAGGGAAGAGCTTTGGACAATTTTATGATTTTAGGATTCCCTGCAGTTCCTATATTACAGTCCTCAATTTCCGCGTTTAATGGTTGCATTTTAGGTTTCCTAGAAATTTCATTTGAGTCAAAAATGTCTTCCAAAGGGTGAGGCCTGTAGGTAAAAAATTATCCTTCAAATCAATGACTTCACATTCTGCTCCAATGGCATCCTCACATTCTTTTTCTTCAAGTTTCTGTAAATCTGTTTTAGCAAACTTAGTGGGATGTAGAATTTGGTTTGATGTCTCAGTAGAAATATGTGTCTCAACTGTGTCTATTTGATCATTTTCACTTGCAGAGCTTGTATCTATTTTTGTGCTGGAAAACTCTTCTTCGAGGGTCAGGAAATTATTGATTTGAGTGTCATTGTCAAATACTTGCCAATTTTTTACATTGTCTGGAACACCTGGTCTGTGTTTGATTTCAGCTGTGAAAAGATGAGCAGGACCAAATGGCAGCTTGCAAGTACTGGCAAAGGTTGCTACGCTGTGAGCATGCAAATTTTGATTCCTTGGGATTTTGGTGAGTTGAGACTGTAAAAAGGTGTTAAGAATTTCAATTGCATCCCCTTTGTATGATCTCAATCTAATGTCATTTGTGACAAAGTTACCTTTCATTTGCTGAATTATCAAATCAGAATCTCCTAAAACTGATATCCTATCCACCCCTAGGCTTTTGATCACTTTGAGCCCGAGTAGAAGGGCTTCATATTCGGCCATGTTGTTAGTACATATGAAATTCAGTCTATATGCATGTCCTTCAGCATGGTCATTCTTCATATTGTGTATCGAAATGCCTGCCCCCGCTCCTAGCTTATTAACAGATCCATCAAATTCCAAATACCATAAGTTTCCTTGATTGGAACTAGTATCAGGAGTTTCTCTAATTTGTTTAGCAGGCAGATTTGGATTTTCAGTCTCATGGGATTCCTCTTCTGTGATAGTCAATTTATTATTCTCCGAGGCCTCTTGAATCTGAACTACGGATTTTTCATCCAGGAATCCATCTTGGGTTAGATCCAAAACTTTAACATCAGTTGGGGTATGAATCTCAGTGTTGTACAAGATGAATGAATCCATGTTTGAGTTCATGGAATAAATGGGAATGTTTTGGGGTTTTTCTTGGCTGCTCACCACATACTTAATCAAAGTTTCTCTGTATAGTCTCTTTGGCTGACCAAAGACTGAGATGGTGGCATAGGACATATCAAGCTATAAAGAACCCTGAAGCTTGGCACCCTAAGATCTAGATAATAACATTCGATATTTGGGTGGGATGTCAGCCACTACTACATCCATTAGAATTGTCTTGGTAGGGTATTGTACCAATGATACACACAGATCCTTAATCAAGCCTAGACACTTGACCTGAGAATAGGTCTTTGTATGGTCGGGTTATGTCTAGTTTTAATTTTTCCATCACGGATTTGGGCATTAAGTTGTCAGAGATCCCAGAATCAAACATTGCATTGTGAAGTATCTTGTCATGAATGTTTAAACTTACATAGAATAGAGGAACTCCTCCATCTACTGATTTGCCATTTGCTTCAGGGCCAAATATAAGTTCTAGTTGATCATCAAGGACATTCATTGAATCTTTGTTTTCTAAAATATGTAATGATCTGCTAATTTGTTCTCTAAAAACTTCATGCCTAGCCAATTCGGACAGTGGGATGGCTATTTTTAACTTACTTATTTCAGTTTCCAAACTAAAAGGTTTTTCTGTTTGTATTTTGATATTTCGGGCAGTAAGTTTATCCTTTTCAGCCGAGTTTTCTGTAATTGATTCTTTCACTGGAATATTATTATGAGCTGAAGTCAATTTGACACCGTTTTCTACAGGTTCCTCTATGATTTCCTCAAGAGGAAAAATAATTGGAGGGTGCTTGTTTGATTTTTCTAGGTCTGAAATATCTTCAACTGTTGGACTATTTGGATTGGAAGTTGATTTAGGAATAGTTTGTATATGATGATCCTTGGGTTTTGTTTTGTTAGGCTACTTGATTGGTTTCTGCTTGGGATCATCAGGGATGTCTATTCTTCTACTCCTAAGATTGTATTGTTTATGCACTTCATAGACAGCTGCATCATGTCCTTCTTTGAAATCAAAAGACTATCCTGATTGAATTTGAAACTGACCAAGAGTGTGAGCTTCTTGGTCTTCTCGAGTTAGGAAGATTTTTTTTTCACTGTTGAGGCCCATCAAGAAAATTTGGGTATCCTCTGTTGGTTCAATAGATGTTGAAGCTTCTGCATAGTTTTCTTGGAATGGGGGCCTTATGTTTTGGTCTGGACCAACTTTTCCTAGATTTGGATTTTGGTTTTTTCTAAAGTTTGGATTTCTAGCAGTGTTTCTTGGTTGGCCCTCCCATGAAGATTTCCTCTCAATGGTTTCCACTCTATCTCCCAGTCTGTTCATACCTTTAATGATTGCATCTAATTTTTGTTCAAATGTAGAAGGTTCTTCCTTAAAGGTTGTTCTTCTCTCAGATCTAGCCTGATTTCTTTTAGAAATTAGATTGGATTCAACACTTACAGCTATCCTCTGCATGTCTTCTAAGCTTGGAGGAGCTCTCTCCCTAAGCTGGTAAGCCATGTACGAGTCAACTCCATCAGGGAATTTGATCAAGGCTAAGTCTGGTGGTGGTCTAAGATTTTGCGGGATAACATTGTATATATTGTTAAATCTGGCACAATAATCCTGAACAGTTTCTTGTGGGCCTCTTTTCAAGCTATCATATTATGATAGATATGTAATGGATCCTTCTTCTTTTCCCATTTGTTTAGGAAAGTTTGATAAAGGGCTTCTGGATTTGCAATGGTATTTGCAGGGAGTGCCCTAAACCAAGCCCTAACATCGACAGTCAAACTTTGGACAAAGATCTTCATCCTGACATCGTCATCATCAATTTCATAATTCTCAAAATAGTCCGTCATTTTATTTGTATGTTGTTGTGATGTGTAAGTACCAGCACCATCAAAATAGGTGATTTTTCTTTGGTAATCCTGAGGCATAGCTCCTGGATTTGCAGGTAATTGTAAGGGAGCATATCGGTTTTCTATATTTATAGGTAAAAATGGGATAGCTAGAAGCACAGGGATAACAACTGAGACAAGTGTTGTCGATGGAGGAGTGGAAAAGAGGTTTGGAGTGATGATGGTGAACTAGGGGAAGCAACAGTGATAGGGGAAAGAGCTTACGATTTTCCAGCAGTAAGTTGAGTTTGGATGGGTTTCTGCTGAAATGTTTTAGGATTTGAATCAGCAGAACTCTCTTGTTTTTCAGGTTTTCTAAGGCTTTTAGAAATCAAATTGGGATTGTCAACAATAAGTGGGGGATTTGGGTCTGGGTTTGACCTAGTGTAACGAGTTTTCTTCTTTGGAGCCAGCTTCTAGAAGTAGATTTTTTGGTATTTTATGGAAATATTTGAAGGATACAAGTTTTGGCAATATTTTGAAGGGAGCCTTTGAAATATAGAAGGCGTTGGGCTTTCCTTCAGGTATATTCGAAACAAGGAAACTAATCAAATGTTTGAGAAAGCTTTTTAAAGCCTAAAACTAGACTGGAGATAGACTGAAGTAGCTTTTATTTACTCCTGTGATTGCATAGCAAAAACAGTTTCGAATGCTGCCTGGCTAACTTCAGGCTCCATCTGTAGTTTTAGAATTTAGACAGCAGTAACAAACATTCATTCAGTTCCCAAGTGGAGTCGCCAATGATGTTAACACTCAGGTTGTTCCCCAAAACTTGTGAGAAAAGGGAATACGGCCGAGGTAACCACTAACCAAACTTTTAGATGTAGCTTCCAGCCAAACTGCATCCAGAGAGGGTTCTCTCTTTATATTTTAGCTTTGCTTTGAGGTATTTTAGGCTAGTTATGATGTATAGGGTTTTGTCTTAAGTTTGTTGGATGGTGATCATAAACAGAGTTGGGATACAAGTCTGAAACAATTTATTTCATTGGGCAAATGGAGTCTATGAGGATGAACTACTGGGTGTGTTTTCTTTGATAAAGGGCAATACTACAAAGCAAGATAATCGATCTTGGAACAATTTTAAAATCTAGAAATTGATGGAATGTAAGCCAGTGGATGAAGGGCAGTTAATAATCCTTTATCATGTTGGCAGAGGGAAAGTGCATGAATATTATCAAGGAGCAATAAAGAATTCCTTGGCAATATTAAAAGTGAAAGAATCAGTGGAAACGGGAGCAGCTAAGAATTCTCGTTTATGCTAATTATGAAGAAAACATAACTAACAACAGAGATTGAAAACAAAGTGTATTTAAACAAATTCCGGGCTATTCTTTTTCCCTGTTGCTAAGATTATGAAACATATATGAAATTTGCAAACACAGAAAACAAAAAACACAGTTTAAAACAACTTATTGATCCATAGAGAGACACAAGAATTCTGTAGTAGGCCCCAGAACATCAAATCCACATTCAGACGGTCCAGCATCAGTGAACTTCAACAGCCTTTGTATTAAAAAATCTCAGAGTTACAATGCAGTCCAAAGAAGAAATCACCAACCCAGAATACATCTGACGGGGAGGAATTTATACAAAAAAGGAGTTACAAAATATCTTATGGAAAAATATCCTGCAATAAATTCATTCATCTACTTTACAGGAGAAGTAAAGGAGAGAAATGAATGCAGGAGTAAATGTTGGTGTGTTGGCTGTTTAGTTGGTCAGAGATATTTGACTTTTTGAATAGAGTAAGTTGGCTGGTAGCTGTCTCTTCATTCTGTGTTCCTGCGTTGTTGTCTCATCCCTTTTATCTATGCATGGTCCTGCACTAATGAGCTGCAGTCCCATCCTGATTTCCTCCTTCTGCTATTTTCACCTTTATGACATGTGCCACATGTTTTGACACTTGATTAAATGCAGATGATAAAGGGAAATTGGAACTACCTTGGTAAAACTTCCAGCATACTCTGCCACCATTAGTCTGTTGGCAACTGATGTCTTTGTATTTTTATTAGTGTTTCATCAACTTCAGTATACCTGTAGAAGTTGGGCTGGACTTCAAAAAGATGATTTATTTCATGTTCAATATAGAACATATTTTCCAATTTGTCATATAACCTTTGTCCAGTGGGAGGTCCTATGCCTTCTGAAGTGCTTGATGATGCAGTGATCTGGTTGGCAACATATGTGTTTACTCTGTGAGCATATTGTTCATGTGTCAATAGTCTTCGATTGCTGGTTAACAAAATGGGTAGACCCTTTTGCTGTAAGACTGTAAACTTCTCTATAAAGGCATTTATTTCTATCTGCATTTCTTGGCACTTTCTTTCCAGGTTTTGTATAAAATTCCTCATGGTCAGCACCTTTTTCACTGTCAAAATGGTGCATGTTCTGTCCCTGATCTCCAAAGCTGCTAACTGTTCTCTGGTATGAGTATTCAAAGAATGGATTAGTCTATTGGCCTGCTCAGGCATGTTTCCCAATGATTCCCTAGCCCTTTGAATTTCCACTTGGGCCCTTTCTATCAATTCTATTTGTTCATGGATCATTTGAATTGATTGCCATTGGTCAGTGATAGACTGGCCAATTTTGGTCCGCAAATTGTTTTAATGTCTGCTAGAGGTTTATGCAGGGTGAG
This sequence comes from Pinus taeda, assembly GCA_000404065.3. Taxonomy (NCBI): domain Eukaryota; kingdom Viridiplantae; phylum Streptophyta; class Pinopsida; order Pinales; family Pinaceae; genus Pinus; species Pinus taeda. The sequence continues at coordinate 137,095 of APFE030860200.1, read as the reverse complement.
ATCTTTTTCCAAGGATTTCACCTTATTCTCCAAGGCCTTTACCTCTCTGTTTTTCTCTACCACTGTTATCTTAGATTTTTCATAGCTTACCTCTAGCTTGGCCAATCTTTCTTTTGCCTCTTTAAGCTCTGACATTTGGACTTCTAGCTCTTTTATTGATTTCATCATATCTTCCATGCTTATGCTAGTATCTGGTGTTTTTGTTGTTGTTGTTGTTGTTGCTGAAGCATATGTGGTTGATGTACCTCCTGTTGATGTTGGGACAGTGGGAGCAATTGCTGTTGTGACTGAGGGGGGGAGCAGTGGTAACTGTTGGAGCTGTTTCAGGTGGTTGGGAGGTCGACTCTCCCTGCTTGGCTTACAATGCTTTCTCCAACTCTTGCTCTGTTTGTGTTAACCTTTGATTCATCCTCATCAGCAAATCCATTACGTCTTCTTTTGATTTTTCTTGTACAAGTTCTGTAGTTTGGGGGTGCATGGTGACAGACAACTTCAATTGCTTCCTAAGTGCAGCAATATCTTCTTCCTTTTTCTTTATCAGTGCTTTGATGCCCTTGGCATCCTTGGGATCATGTCCCAACTCAATAATTATCTCTTCTAGAGTCTTTATTCTATTGTCTTTGGCTAAGGAAGATATCTTTTCCAAATCCAATTGGGCATATGTATTACTTAATGACTCCTTCAATTGGTGGGCCAGCATTGCCTTGTCTGCTAATGTAGCATAGACCATTTCACCAGTTTGTTTGTGCAGTTCAATCTGGTCCATTGGGTGTATATATTTAGCAAGGACCTCTAGATTTGTTCTTATGTAGTCAGCTGCAGACTGTGGTTGCTGAACCTTAGGCTTAAAATGACTTAAGATCATCTTCTCCTCCTTAATTCCATATGTTTCCATTAGTCTTTGCTGTTTGGAGGGTGTCATTTTGAGAAATTGATCATAAAGTTGTATTCTCAATGACTCATTTTGGGCCTTAATCTCCATGAATTTTCCTTTAATATCAGAACATTGCTGGCTTTGAGGCCTTAAGGAAGAAACTTCCAAACCATGCTGCCTCTCCATTTCTTGCTTGTGAGAGTTGGTGGATGTTTGTTGGCTAGTTGCCCTCTCCTCTCTTGGGCTTTCAGTGATTTCTTCACTAATTTCCTCTTTAGGTAGAGGATCTACTCTTTTCTTTTTGGCCCCTGGCTGCTTTGTTGATCCACTTGCAGGTGTGGTCTCTTCTCTGTCCTGTTTCTTGCTTCTTTCCTCATTGAGAGGAGTCTGTAATGTTGGTACCTCTGGTGCCTCTGTTTGTAGTGAAGGGCTTGCCATGGACCTTGTTCCTTTGAGGTAGTTGGCTGGTCTGTCATTGTTTCTTGCTCTGTATCTACTACCTCCTTGCCCTTTGTTGTCCCTGTTGCTAGTGTAGTCCTTTCTTGGGCAGCTTGTGAAGCTGCAGTAGTTGATATGCCTTCTCCGATTTGTTGTGGCAATTTGAATGACACCTGCCCAAAAGAATCTAAGTCAAGAGTCTTTTCCAGATTTTTCATAGTTTGCTCCATTTTCTCTTCCTCAGTGAACTATTCAATTAGTGTGCCTTCTACCCACTCGTCTTGGTTGGCAAATTGTTCTATTTAAGGCATTTTGCAATGTTCATAGGTTGACAGCCTATATTTTACTCTTCTTGCGTTGATAAAGCCATTTGGGTCATAGGGTACCCACCAAAAGCTTCTTTTTAATCTGAGTTTTACACCCAATATTTGATCAACATCTTGCCATCCTTCTTTTTTTTTCATGACATAGGGGCCTAGTTGGTCTCTCAATTTCAACTGAGCCTTTTTCTTGGTGCTATCGAAATGAGTCAAATCTGAATTGATAAATTTCCTGAAATATTCCTAGGCAAACAATCTCATTGGCACATATTTTGGCATCCTGTAGGGGCACAACTCACAGCCATATATCCTGATAATAGTATGATTATGGTAGAAGTACCAGTCACCTATTTTGTAGCTATTGGAGAGCTGCAATATTTTCTACATATCATAGGACAATCTAGGAGGAGGAGTTCTCATTAGGAGAGAAGAGACTGGATAGACAAACATGTCAATGAACTCACAGTAAGAGTAAGGAGAGTTGTGGACTTCATGAAAGACTGAGATCCAAAAAATCACAGACCTCTTTTCTCCTTTAGAGTCCAATTTTCTGATGGGAAATTGGAAACAGTCCGACTGATAATACAGGAACAGATGATAGATGTAGGATGAATATTTAAAGACTCCCTCCCTGTCTAAATTCACGAGTTGTTCATGGATCTTGTTGGAAATGAATTTAGCATAGTTGTATTTGACAGCAGGGGGCTGCCCTCAGGTGTATATGGACATAAGACCAATATAGTTTCATCAATATGTTCACTTGTCTTGAACCCCAGAACATAGGATATCATATCAACAAGTAATCTACCCACTTCATTGAAAGATGCATAGTGAAAAGGAGGTGGCTCTTTAGGCTGGCAATCTGCTCTCATAAATACTTGGGCAATTCGGGTTATCTCTGAGCTGGAGAGTTTGGGACCTTCATCAAGCAAGAATTTCATAGTAAGAGGAAATAGAAGCTGAGTTGGTTTGAAGTTTAGCATTTAATATATGGAGTCAGGAGTTATATGAAAGAGGATGGTCCCAGATGGAGTTTTCACTGCCCTTTGAGCTAGTTCAAAGTTTTCACAACAGAGGTGAATTATCTCAAGGAAGACATTGATAGAGGGGAGGTAGTATATGGGTAGATTTGATTCCCATATCCCATAGAAATCATTTTTATTTAGATGATTGTTCCTGAGTTCACAAAACGCTTGTAGGTGATTTCTGTCACCAACCAAGTCTTGGATTAGATAATCCCGATCGACGAAAGGTAGCGATTCCAATTCTTTGTGGGGTGCATTGAGAGGAGTAACATTTAAGGCTACTGGAGCTTCCATAGCTCAATTCTGTTGCTTTTGAAATTGGAATTTTTGGGTCTGTGTGAGTGAAATAAGCAAAACAATGACTCTGTGGATTCTCTCCGAGAACTACATTGTGAAATTGGTTTGTCTATAGTTCAGTGGGAAGATTTTGCATAGGGATGCGGAGTTCACGAGATTCTTTGGCAGAATGGGTAACAACAGCAGAAAAAGGCAGCTTTTGGGGTTTCTCAGAGAATTTGCAGGCCGGAACGAGCTCAAATTTAGCTCAGCGGGCAGATTTTGGTAAAAATTGATCGAAACTGTGGTTATGGTGAGTATTTTGAAGACATCACGGTGTTTTTTCTCCAAATTTTGGGTTATGCAGGCAATTTTACAGAGAAAACTAAATAAAAACAGGGTTCGGGAGCAAATTCATGTAAATACCTGTTTTAGTGGCGAAATGATCAATTTGCAGGTGGCAAGACGAGCCGAGGGGCTGAGCTATGGAATAAAATTGATGGGTGGCAGACTGTGCAGTTTAAATGTTGCCTTGGATGTAAAAGAGCATGCAGAGGTCGCATAGAGGAGATAAACACAAATAAGAAAAAACGACGCATTTGTGCCTTTTTAACAAAAAATTTGACTTTGGTGGGCTATGGCGCGTTTCTGTCAGATGACGTCAGCATGACGTAATTTTGTCGTGTAGCGGGGTACAGAGGATGATGTGTCAGATGACGTGGCGGGTGACACGGACGTGAGGTGGTGATGTCAGTAGGTGACATGGCGCTGATACGGAGTGGTGGCAGGCGACGTGGATGCGACGTCAACTGATGATGTGGGCATGACGTCAGCGGGGAGGCAATGGGGCGGTAAGCAGTATTCCCCGCACCTTCTTTGGGCCATGGTGGTTTTGGAGGGGGGGCTCTGATCATGCCGGGAAGCAGGCGCATATCTCCTGTATGGCGGAAATACTTTCCATCCCCCGGGCGCTATCGTTCGACAAGCGGGGGGGTTCCGATATCGTCGACAGCTGTTGGATCTGTGCGCAATGATCGGACGGTCGACAAGAGAAGGAGATGGTGGAGGCTTATAGCAGGGGGACCCGCCATAATATTTCAACATTTGTAATGTTTTTTGCGGGGTTTGTAATATATTTAACTTTGGACTTTGGCGGATCGGTTATTCATTTAGCCGAATGTTAAATGAAACCCAATATTTACCTGCGTGCAAGGGGTTATTATAAGGTTCCAAGTGAACCTATAATTCCCGAGAACTTTAATATATGGCTGTATTTCCGAGGGTCGGGATATTAGTTTTTTAGGGGTTTTTTTTTTATGTATTTTTATATATAATAGAGGCGGGGAAACATTATATAGGAACTATATAATAGAGTTAGAACGTTAATATGAATATGTATGAATAAATGCTAAGTTTATAGAGTGAAAAACTTAGGCATGGGGAAATGAAAGGATAACAAGTTATGAAGTTTTGGGAAAGTTAGCATAATGGAATAAAAACATTTTACACAAGAAATGTGGCTTGTTTTACCTAGGTGAAAACAACGTTTCACTTAGTCTTTTCCATGAAATGAAGTGGACTAAGGGCAGTGAGTAGATCTCATTGTCCTTCGGGGGATGTTAGTAAGTGTTCTTGGAAAAATGAGGAGGGAAATTAGTCATGCTCCATTTGTTTTGTAACCACCTTGCCATAACACCTTATGATATTTCATGAGATGAAACCTGTTTCAAAGGAAAAAATTGCTCATAAACCTGCTTCTGCAACATCAAAATTGCCTACCCAGCCTAATACACCTAACATTTTTTCTTCATTTTCATTGGGTGCATTTGAACTAGAAAACCCTGATTCTCTTATTTTCTTTTAGCTGCCCTCCTATCTAAATCTACCCTTATCTCTTCCAAGGACCCAGATTATGTAGTTGGGCTCCTTTTCTTTTCTACCTATCTACTCATTTGCCAAGCCTGAACTATTTGGACAGACCTTTATTCTCTATTCTAAGACAAGTAAATTCAAACATGATCTTTGGCCAGTGTTGAACTGTCTGGCTATTCATCAACTGTGGCAAGAGTCAACCACCTGCACACAATGAAATTCTTCAAAAACGGGATAGTAGTGGCATTTGAACTAGCACACTTTCCTGGTCTTTTGGTTTGGGGTTCATTTCTATTATTTTTCTCTTGAACATTCCCTTCTTTTTGTCCTTTGATTTTTCTTTTAGGGCATACCCACTTTTCATTTTTTAATTTTCTTCATTTGTTTACAAAATATGGAACCTTTGCAACATGGAAAGGATGAACATATTTGGCACTTCTTCAGTCAATCATGAAAAATGAAACCTATTGGAATAGGAACCTAACAGTAGACATAAAATTCGGACTAAATTCGGAGAGATCACTTCAAGGAAACCCCACAAGGTTTGTAAAAGGAGCAACTACATGTATGACTATAATTATAAGATTTGCAGAAAAAACCATTTTCATTAAAATTATTTTGAAATTTGCTTTGTATTTCTAACTCTCTTGTGTTTAGGGTTTTAAATCATAAAAGTATATTGTTAGTATGAGCAATCACTAGATTGAATCTACCTCTGTCATATCTCTTGTTATTTGTTCATTTTTTGTTGAAACCCTAACTTTTAGGGTTCACTTAAAACCCTATTTTTTATGTTTAAAGTATGTTGTTGATAATGTTTAATCCCCAGGTTACTTAGGGTTTGAAAGTATAATGATATTTAGGGTTTTGGTAATGCTTTGGTGAAACCCTAATATTTTATGGTTTGTCATAGTTACCTAAACCTTTAGGGTTTTGGTGAATTAAGAGTTTATTGAAGCCCTAGGAATGAAACACTAGGTGTATGTGCTTTCACATAATTTAAATTGTAGTTAAAAATTGTTAAGATTTGATGTTTGTGTTTATGTAAAATATTAATATGAATGAAACCCTAGATGTAAATTTGCTATTTCATTAATTATTTCTAGGGTTTGTAACAAAACCTAGTAAAATCTAACAAGAAATTGTTGAAACCCTAGATGTACAACTAGATTCAGTAAGTCTTAGTGATCAAACCTAAGGCTTGTAGCAATACCCTTGTAGGTGTTGAGTCTAGTTTCTAGAACTTGAAATAGTGAAACCCTAGATATAAAATGATTTCACTATTAAGTTGTTGATATTTAAGGTTTAACTTTGAGCCCTAGTAGAAAATCTCGAGTTGGATAAGAAAGGTGAAATTGATTTAAGTTGTGGAAGTTTGATTACTTATATTGAAACTCTCAATGATATGCTAATTAGTATGGATCTCATGCTCTTGTATATTTATATTTGGTTATACTTATTACTAGAATTGCAGGTATACAATATTCAAGATGTTGAAGGTGCTCACCTACCTTAATGATGAGCATGATGGAAAGAAGAGCCTGATAAAGTTTATTGTTGAGTTGAGGGAGAGCTCACATATCCTCCATGGGTTTATAAAATGTTGATGACAAATTTATGAATAAGATTTTAGATGTTTTTGAAATATTTTAAGATTTGTAATGATTTGCAACATGATATATGAGCAACATCAAGATATTTGAAGACCCCTAAAGTTTGTATTAACACTCACACACACACACACACACACACACACACACACACACACACACACACACACATATTGGCAGTTTATTGCTAATTGGGGTTGTGTTTGTGCATAATCTCTCCATGAAAAGAACAAAGTTCGGAAGCATGCTTGATTGATCATGGTGTGTTGGTATTTGGGTCTATGGGCTTGAAAGTCTCATTTAAAGTTGATAAGAAGAGAAGTTGGGCCTATGGTCTTGCAATATTTGCAATGTAGAAATATAAGATTGCTTGAAATCAAATGAAACATAAAACTAATCACACACCTGGTAGCCAAGCGCTCGGTGGGCTAAAGTTGAGCGATACTTTCATGAGTTTTTTCGCGTATATGACTCCCCTAGTTAATCTTTCAAATCCATATATGTGAATGAAAGTACCTGCAAAACAAAGTAAGGAGGAGAATTTAGATGAGATAAATAATTAAGAAAATAGAAGAAAAACCATACGAGTGCCTTATGCCCAATTAATAGAGTAAGAGTTTCTTCTACTTCACTGCATGAAAAATTACAGTTTGTGGTCTTTCACTCAAATACAAACATAATGGTCAAATAAAAACAAATATTACATGAATATTTTCCATGGAAAAGTTTCTTATTCCCACTTGGCCAAGACATACAACACAAATATCAAACAAATTATGTTGTCTCACCTAAACCCTTACCATTTTGAGTTATTTTCTTCATATAGTTGTTACACTTCAACATCCAAATTGATAATAGTTGTCCTACACATATTCATGAGACCAATGAGACAAACTTAGATTAAATCTGACCAAATATTTAATTTAATTGCATGAATAGATAATAATTAAAAGGAATTGAGTGTATGAATACCTAAATGAGCTCCTCTTGGTTTCGAGAATAAATTGTTGGAGTAGTTTAATCTTGGAGAAAACTTCCTTCCACTCAACGAAGTCAACATTGACTTTGTCGTTGCTCTGTTGGATCGAGGGTGTTTTGCTCCAAGATTATCCAAATCCTAATTTATTCTCTACTGAATTGGGCCAACCATGTTAAGGTGTAAGATCTCATGGCCCCTCCCCCCCCTCCCAGATCGTTCTCAATTCCCTAGTACCCAATATATCTACTATATAGGAAATAACTGAAAACAAGACATTAAGATACATAAAAAAAACAAATAGAAAAAATTGATTCATTCATTCGTAAATCCAGAAAATATTTCATCTCAATAATTTTTTTCATAAAAGATATGTTTACATAATATGAAAGAAGTTCATGTACATAAAGAAACATATAGAAATTATTCATTAACATATAACATTCATTCATTCATTCATTAATCATAGACACAAAATACTTCATCTCAAAAAAATTTATCATCAAAAATATGTTTTCATAATTTGAATGGGAATCATTTGGCTTAGAATTATCATGAGGTGATTGGACAATGGACTATAATATTTTTTTTAATTAAAATGACTTGGAATAGTTGTATATTAGGAGGCCTAGTTAGTAGTACTGAATGAGTCAATGGTATATTTCAATGAAAATATTGTCTTTCGTGGATCATGATCTTTTCAAATGGATAGTTGAGTCAATTATTGCATGAGCTAAAACCAATATGTAAACATGAATATGAAAAATTTAATCACTGAAACATAGAGGATTAAACCCTTAACTATTCATTTGTAAGTTTGATTGACGCATCACAACTAAGGGAGTAGTTTAGGGAAAAGAGAAGAGGGGTATTATTCAAGGAAAGGAAGGCATCGACTCTTTTATTAACAAAAACATTAGAAGTATTGTAACACAATACTGTGTGTGGAAAATCCTAAAGGTCATGTATATTTCACTATAATAATCCATTTGTCCACAAAGTCAAAATTGGAGTTACTCAAATCCTTCACTAGGGAAATGTTTATAATTATCTCATCCCCAAGACTAAAATGGGTGGATGATTTAACAAATGTTGGTATGTTAGAAACAATTTCAATGCATGGTAGTTCTAATTATAAAGCTTATGGAAAATAGTGATATAACCTATGAAAGTTTATTTGGTTTGCCTAGTAATCATAAGGGTTGTACATATTTGAAAATGACTTGTATCTCAAGATGTTTAAAATCCACAAAGTTTATATGAGACAAAATATTAGAATGTGTCTTCTATATTTTTCCCCTTATTCAATTTACATGGGTTTTGGTTGAGCCTCTATAAACAAGTCATTGCATTATAATTTAACCATAACCTCAAACCAGAGTTGCATGAAGAAAGATCACATAATATAAAACAAGGTCATTCAAATTTTTTCCAATGGAAAAATCACAACTTTTTATTAAGATAGTCAAAAGTTCCATGTGCACATGACATAAGGCATTCAACCTCTCAAGAAAAAATGTGGTACTCAAAAAATTGGGCTCTAAATAAACAAGTACGATCATTTTTTATTAGGTTTTTTTCTCCTTTTAAATAGGTATTTAGCAAGGGTGTCTTGATATTGGCCCCCTTCATTTTTTGTGGGCTCTTGTGTATGTCTTGTTGTTGACCTAGTCCTATGTCTATGCTACTACAAGTGGGGCAGAGCATCAACTGCAATAAGAAATAAATGTTAAATTCATATTTATAGTTATTATTATTACAAATGTTTTATTAATAAAAGGAGTAGCTGAGTGTTCTTTACTTGCTTCGGTCGTGGATGGAAGTGGAATACTTGTGGATGTGGCCATATGTTCTCTGGCCTCATCATGTACATGCTCTGGTGTAGAAACAAGAAAGGTTACAATTAATACACCATTTGAATTTAAGTATTTTTAATTGTATTTCATACTAAAAAAAAATTATAACACTTGAAATACCTCTAGTACCGAGCTGGACATCAGTCTCAAGAGACACTCCATCGTCATTAGGCTCATGTGTTGTATGCACATTGGTTGCCTGATTTTTATAATCAAGCACATTACGTTATGGACAAAAATAATAACCAATACATTGTACAAGTAATAATTTATAAATGCTATCCGTTTCTTTTATTTTCCTGAGTGTTAGGTTTGGTGTTGGAAGACTGTGAAGATGCCAAGCTTTTCTTATGTTCAATCATGGCTTGATAGTCGTGCTTGAAAGCAAGATTTAGGTCTTCCTCCATGGGAGACTCTTTGAATTGTGACCCCTGAAATTTTTCATCAGAACATGAATTTTTCTTCTTCTATGATAATAAATTAAAATTGTTAAGAATTTGTAATTTGATGCAAATTATTTTTTTATATACTTACAATTTTAGTAGCCAGTTTTGAGTAACCACATGAGCCAAGATGATGTTGCCCATGTTTAGTTATTTTAGCCATTGTGGTTTGATGTATATGTCAGGAATCACGATTTCCATTAGACCAAGACCTATAGGTGTTAGTCAACGATCACATCGCCAGAGATAAGGATTCACGAGAGACGGTTATTCCATGTCGCAAAACACATGGGGAGTGTTGGTTTATCTAATGTCAAATAATCTCCCCCCCAATGCGAGTCGAGTGTGTATAGAACTCATGACCTACGCTATGATACCACTTGTTGGGAATCATGATTGTCATTAGACCAAAAGTTGCAGGTGTTAGTCAACAATCGCGTCGCTAGAGATAAGTATCCACAAGAGATGGTTAGTCCATGTCACAAAACACACAGGGAGCATTGTTTATCCAATTCCAACAATATCTAGAAACCTATATTTAAAATATTGAAAAACTTAATTAGATGTCGCAATGATGATAAAGCATTATAATTACATTATTGAAAGTGCCTCAAACCTTCCTAGTCCAGGTGGTGCCTTTCCAGGTTTTCGTATTGCCTTCTCACTTGCATATGCCACGAGCACTTTCCACTCCATCTCTGGAATCATTGGAGGGTGCTCATGTGACCTTGTCCTTTCTGAATGAGACCTATACTAGTCCCACAAATATTTAAAATCTAAGTCTGCCTTGGAGGTAACTCCATTTTTGTTGAAGGTACCCTCATCGAATAGGTGAACCATCATGGTTATAAGTTCATATTTCAACTTGAAACTTTGGTATTTCCAGTTTGTGCGAATGGTGGGACCAAATACTTCCAATTTTAAGTCATACAAACGCCTATCGAATACATCATTTCCTGCAAATCAATATTATCATTACTTTAAAATTATCACAAACTATACATTAATTTCAATTAGGTTTTACTTAATATTTAAAACATTTCTTAAATTCCTGTAAGTTTCTCTATTTTCATGGGGACATTGTCCTCTGCTCTACCAAAATTGTAAGTGGTAGTGTTCCCATGCTAGAAACACAAGAAGATCTAGGAAAACTCACTTCAAATTGTGCAATGATATCATGCTCTACATCCACAACATCATTTTCATATCCTAACATATGTTGTTCAGGAGATGTAGATCCTGCAATGTGTGGTTGAGCAGTTGTACTAGTCTCATTGATCGGTGTGTCACTCACAGGCGAAGCATTGATGTTGCTACCAGTGCCAACCTCCATAGTCGTAACACGAGGTTTGTACTCTGCCAAAAACTCTTGTAAAATAAAGAATTAATTTATAAAGGTTGAGATAATTAAAATCATAAACAAATAAACGAGATAATTAAATGAGTTTCTCACCCCATATTGATGAATTTGGCTTATCAAGGTTTTGATTTCGCCACTTGTCTCTTTTGCCTAAGGTTCAATCAGAACTAAAGCACTGAATTAGTTGTTGCTTTCATTCAAAGCTTCTTTATTGCTTGGATCAAATTGACGAACATAAAAAAATTCTTCTTCAATATGCTCTTCCTCAAGAGCATTTGTGGATTTCTCTAAGGCTGGTGCCTTCCCCATATCACCATGTTTATCAAATAAGTGTAGTTTGTAATTCATCCACAATCAATCATCATTATAATAATAAGAAAACTACTATTGATAATATATTGTAGTAAATGACAATCATAACATATAATAGACATTACTTAAAAGTTCGGTAAAATTGAATACATACCACCCCCATAATAACAATATTTGTATCTATTTGATTCAAATTGTAACCAATGAGCAACTCTTCCCCTAAAACTATTGATTTAATGGCACATACGAATACATGGTTTCCTTCACGTCCCTCGAATATGCAACAGGGTTGCTTATTTATGGTCACGAGTCGTGTTCTATTTATAAACCCTGAAATATTACCTGTTGATTTTGGACTTCCATCAATATACATAGTTGCGCCTTTATTTTAGTTTATTTTTTAACTCAAACAGTAGATTTTTATTTAGAAAAGTGAAACCAATTACATGATGAGATGAGCATATTCTCTGAGAGAACCAAACAACTAATTACATGATGAGCTGAGCATATTTTTTGAGAGAACCAAACTTCATACATAGTGGTGAGGCCAATGAATGTAGATCTACCTATTGTAGCTTGGTTAAGGCAAAGGATGAGGCGAGTAGGGTCCTCCATTGAGACTAAATTTTGCTTGAGGCAGCAGAAAACCTTTCTTTGCCAAAGAGTCCGCTTACTTATTTAAATTCTGCATAATGTGGTAAGAGTCAACTCTATCAAAATATTTCAAAGTGTTTCGGATTCACTGCAGAGTTTTATTTAATGAAGTATTACAAAAATGGTCTTTGGAGTTTAAAAGTTTAATCAGAAGCTCTGAGTCTCTGAAAATTTGCATTATTTTATATCCGAGCTCCTTCACAATCTAGCAAGCTTTTAAAAGGTTGTAACTCTCTTCTTGGTTGTTCGAGCTAGTGCCTAGGCCCCAACTGAAATTGGTTTCACTCAATCTGTCTAGGGAAAGAATCAATCCCCCTACACCTGTGATTCCTAGATTCCCCTTGGACGCTCCAATTTTCTTCAATGGAACGTAGAAGGCTTTTATCATTCGGAGAAGATCAAATTTTATTACATTCCAGCAAACTCTGTAAAAATGGATGGAGAAGCCATCCGGCTCGGGGTATTTATCTGGCTCCATTGACCATATGACTTCCATTATCTCTTTTTCAGTAAAAGGCTTCAATAAACCAACATTTAAATCTACAGTGACAAGTGAAGGGATGTTTGACAAAAAATTAGTAGCCAGAACATCATCGAAATTACTATCCTCCTAAAACAGTTGTTGAAAATGAGATGTGGTAGCCAGTTTTAAAAGAGGGTGACCTTTGATGACTTCCCCCTCCCTGCTGGATATTTCCAAGATGTGATTCCGAGAGAGACAAGCTCTACATTGTCTGTGAAGGAATGAAGTGTTTCTATCTCCAGTTTGCAGCCAAAGTCTACGAGACTTGAGGCGCTAGTACTCCTCTTCCTAGCGAAAGGAGAGAAAAGAGTTGAACTGGGCATTATGTTTGATGACCAGTTGAGCTTTGGTGGTTTCAGTTTCTTCCATGCCTAACTAGATCTCAGCTAAAGTCTGCACAGTATTTTGTCTATTGCTCGTTGGAGTGGTGAGGGGTTTTTTTGCCCAGCTTTTTAAGGCATACTTAATGTACTTAAGCTTCTTCTCCCACACAAAGCTAGGGGATCCTTCAACTGGTTGTGACCAAGCTTGAGCCACTATGTCCTTAAATCCTTCTCTCGCTACCCAAAGAGGACTAAATCAAAATGGAATAAGGCCTAAGTCTTCCTCTTTTTCTAGCATCAGAGAGATGGGGTTATGGTATGATGTTATCTTGGGTAGAATTTTTGAAGAGATTAAATGCTTCCCCTCCATCAATGAACTTTGAACTAGAAACCGGTCTAGACAAGCAACAATGTTGGCATTACCTACTCTATTATTGGTCCAAGTATAACGACCTTTCTTAGGTTTGAAGTCAAGGAGGTCCCAAGAAAGAATCAGAGACTCCACTGAATCATGAAAGGGATCTTTACCCCGAACTCCACCTTTTTTATCTTTCGAATCTAAAGTGATGTTAAGATCTCCCGCTAGTATGATGTTTGGGGGAGTGTAGATTTCTAGGAAATCTGAGAGAGAATTCTAGCTGCCCTTCTTTTCCAGGAAATTAACTAGGACATAAAGATTGAAAAGAGCCAAATAAATATTACTTGAAAGATGATGAAGTTTTGTGTATATCCAATGCTGGGTTGCAAAAGAGATTTTCAGTTGAAACGTATCATCTGACCATAAGGTTTCAAGACCCCCTGAAGTACCTTGAGTGCTGACCGCTTTGCTTGCATTCTTCTTCCACTTGATTCGACTTAAGGATAGAAGAGCATCCTCTTTTATCTTTGTCTCTTGGAGTAGGAGGATATCTGAGGGTTCCAATCTTGATAGATCTTTAATTGCTTCTACTTTCAATGGGTTCTCCAAACCCCTGCAGTTCCAAGAGACAATCTACATTATTTATCGAGTAAGGAGGAGTAGGGCCTCCCTTTGGGGGTCTAGCCCTTGTGTTCCTGCCTTATGACATTTTGATTGTAGACTGACTGCCCTGCATATTTAATCTCTCCGCCTCTTCTTTTATGATCTCCTTACGAGACTTCCTTCCTTCCTTTTTGGTGGATCGCTCAAAAGAGTCTTCTTCAGAAGAACCAAAGTTGTCTATCGGATTTTTCCTTTTGATCATTTCTACATAAGAGGGTGGGGATATGGTGCCTGCTGGAGAGCCATAGGTTTCCTGCGGGGTTGCATCTACACAAGGTATTTCTAAAGTGGTTGTTCCAGTTTTCTCCTGTGATCCTAAGTTTATTTCAATGTCTACAATCTGCTCAATATGCTGCTACACCTCGCCCTCTTCAAGAACATGTGGGGTATGATCTTCCAGAGGGTTTAGAATAGCAAAAGAATTTGTTGTTGAAGCTGTGGCATTTGTTGTGGCATGAGCTTCAGGTAGTCTCTTCCCATTAGTTGGTCCTTTGATCCCTGTATTCCTTCCTTTCCCTTTCGCTCTGTTGGCCTGCTTAGATGTGCCTGCTTTTGGGCTTGTGTCCACTGTTTGCCCCTCTTTTTCAGATTCTTCCTCAAATTCCTTCTTACAGTTTCAAGAAAAATGACCATAGTCGTGCCAATGTCAGCACTTGAAGGGGAGTTGTTCATAGTCGATTCCTTGTATGTGAGACCAACCAACTACGATTAGCTTGATCACCTCGGGCAACCATATCTCCAAGTCGAATTCAACACAAATTCTGGCACACGAATATTGTTCTCTCCTTTCATCCCTATCGATGTACTTTCCTAGTTTTTTCCCGATGGTTTCCATAGATTCTGGGTTCCAGCAATGAAGAGGAAGATGAGGTAACCTTACCCAAACAGGAATGGTTGAAGGAATATCCTGGGAAAGATCAAATTCCACGTCCATTTATTCATATGGAGCCCCTAAGGGCCCATGAAATATGGACCATTTCAGAAAATGAGGTCTCGATCTTTAGCTGAGTCGAAAACAAAAACATAATAGCCTACCATATGATTTCAGATTCCTTTAAAGACGAGGGGCCTCCAATTTCACTGGACCCAACCATTGATAGCTTTGGGAGGGGGCCAGAGGCCCGTAAATTGTCCAATGAGCCCACGTTCTACTAGGTTCAACACAGTTCGGCACGGGCGTTCCCCACGCAGTTCAATAGAGGGGATGGATTTGGCTTTCTTTACAAACTTCTGCATGTTTGGATTAGCTTTCCTCTTGCCGCAAGAGGCAAATAGCTGCTTTAGGTGTCAATCTCAGGAGGTAGAGGAGGGGGAGGGCCCCCTCCAGTGTCCATGGGGGCAGAACCCTATAACAGTATCGGAAACCCCAATTACCAGATCTCTAGAGCTCTGTTGTCCACTCTCTGACCACCTTTATTTTGATCATTGTATGTTAGTTGTATATAATTTTCAGCCACTCCATATCTTCGCATAATTTTTTCTATATTGGAATAGTTGTACCCAATCATTGTAGTTTTAACAAGGCCGACATGCTCCATCAATTCAGTTAATTCTCCATAACATACCTTTATGTCATCCATGGAAAATAGCCCCAAACTATATAATGGTGATGGGGACATGTGGTATATCCTTTCATTGACAAAAAAATGAGTATTTATTTTAGGAAGATCCTTGGGTTCCCATTGTTTCACTAGATGTTTGTACCTCAAGGGAACCTCAATGTCATTTATGCTCTCATTATCATAAGAACATAACCCCCCTTTAGGGAGAAAAAAATCCATGCATCTATGGAATTTTCTTCTAATCTTTTCACCTCTAGTTGATCTTCACCTACTATACGATGTAGCAGATGTTTGGTCAATTTCTTCTATCCTACCTAAAAATTTTTCACTCAATGAAGATAGATCTGAAAAATACATGTTTGGTTGAAAATCCTATAATAATCCATCAAATGAGAGAAATTGTTAGTGAGTTTCATAAGGGATGTTGATAACTCAACATAATCTGATAGCATTTAATCTTCCATTACAAAAAAATGTTTGGTTAATTTCTTCTATCCTACGTGAAATTTTGTCACTCGTCGAAGATAGATTTGACAAATACTTGTTTGGTTGAAAATCCTATAATAGTCCATCAAATGAGAGAATTTTTTAGAGAGTATCATAAGGGATGTTGATAAATGAACATAATCTAATAGCATTTAATATTCTATTACAAAAAAAATAGCCACATACTTCGACATCTTGAAGAATGTAACTAGTTTCGGTGGAATAAAAAGAAAAGTTTTTGGATTTCTAGGTTGTTGAGATTTTATGAGTTGTGAAGCCCACAAGGGTAGATTAGATGAAGCCCTTCAAAATTATATAAATTAGAGTGAGTAGAAGCCTCATTCTCACCAACCCAATTGCAATTAATCATAAGTGAAGAGCATCTAAAGTAGTCATAACCTAAAGGAGTCTTGTCAAGCGAAATAGGAGACAATTTTGGGTCTATTTTGTCTCTATTCCAAATTTATGCTCCTAATATTGATATCTCTCTTCGGCAAGAGCTTCTATAAGAGAAATATAGACACATATAAATACACTTTTGGGGACTTTTCAATGCAATCGTAGTAAAGAAAACTCAACATAAATAGTCTTACCACTACCAATAGGTGTTGCAACTAAAATATTATCATCTGAGCTATAAAGCATTGCAAATACCTAAGTTTGAATAGGATTGAAGTTTCTAAATTGTTGATAGTGCTTTGTATGAAGGATTTCTTAATGCAGACATAGGAATTTCGTATGAAGCCAAAAGTTCCCTAACTCTGTATGAGGTTAGGGAAATCAACAAAGAGAAGTTGGAGGAGGAGGAAGGCATGACAAAAGAACTTCAAGATAACTACAACTGCAGTTGGTTCTTTTGTCATGACCAAGCAATAAACATGGAAGAGGACATCATTGAGCAACATATGCAACTGGCCATGTTAGGGTCCCACCCTAACCCCCTTATTTATGTAGTGGGATCACGTCATAATAAAGAGTCAATAAAGCCCATATTAATAATTGTAAGTGGTTAACCCGCTATTAATGACGGGACCACAGTTAGTTGCAAATGGGCCTAGTATTAGATAGATGGTATTAATAAAATCCATGGTATTGAATGTATGAGTCATATATAAAGGATATAGACTCCCTGCGAGGAGCATCGTGCCTTATTTCTGAATCAAGCTCTGCTCTATTGGAGGTTGCCCCCTCGAAGAGGCTAGTGAACATTGCTTTCTAAATAATAAAATATTTGTTGTTGACTCTCACTATTCTATGTTCTGGGTATTTTTATTTGCATATTCTATATTTGGGTATCTTTTGTAGGTTAAGAGCATAACAAGTTGTATCAGAGCACTTTCCAGGGCCGGTGGGATCTCCATTCCTTAGCAATTTTTTTTTTTGGCTAGAGACGTGTTCCGGCATCTTTAAACCATAGAATCTATCGTTGAGCGCATAAACCTGCGGATTTAGGGAGGCATGCACGCAGGAAATACAAGAGGTGGTCACGCTTGTTGGACTCCCTTGTAACCCCTGTGGGTACCCCTTCGAGTAGTAGCGCATTAGACAAAACCGTGTACGGACTGTCTTCCACGTACCTTCTGGGTATATCAGAAGCCCCCTAGCTCCTCTGCAACCTAGCCATAGATAAACCATCGGCCGTCTTGCTACTACAATACACCGAGAACAACACTCGAAGAGATTACTCACTTGTACGATAGGGTAGTCGAGTTGTACGGCTAAGGGTACAGTTGATCCTCCTTAGTTAGAGCCCTGAAACATTGGGCCGAGTACTACTGTCAGACCCTTATGTATATTGTGATCTGTAGCACCTGACACTCCTCGAGACCATAGTTCCCTTTTTATCTTGGGATCACGCATCATCTCGGCCAGATCCGCTCGCGCAAAGGGGTGCAGCAGCAGCAGACATCAGTCCGATCTATTAGATCCATCAGATCCGCAGCAGCATTTTGTTCCGCCGCTCAGAGCTATCTGATCTGCCATTCAGATCTCTCAGATCCACCTGATCTGAGTAGTTGTGTGGGGTTCCTATACCGGAGCATGATTTTCGCAGGACTTTTGACAGCATTGACATTTTGAGGATTCAACGACTGCAGTATTCCTAAGGAAGGAGTAAAACTCCGCTAGGAGTAAAAGGGTCTGAGATCTCCCGGGGTGCTTATTGGTGATCTAGCCCATCAAAATCAGGACGACGAGCTGAGCACGGTGGTACCATTCAATTCTTAGTGAAAAAAAAATTTGGCGGTCCCAAATTTTAAGAGCATCAGGTCGGTGCATGGTAGCAACTAGAGCTTAAGCGATGGCCAATGAGAGGATGGAAAAACTTGAACAAATCTTGCAATCCATCCAAACTCAGCTTGACAATCTAACAATATTAGTCCCGAGCGCGATTCCGAAGGGCAAGGAGGTAGCCCATGAGGAAGAGAGTATTGGCAATGGACACAGTGAGGGTGAGTCTAGCCATTCTCCTCACCTCTGGGGCTCCCAAAAACAACAATCCCGTCCAAGACCTCCCAAGTTGGATATGCATAAATTTGATGGTTCTCACCCGGCGGCATGGATAGCACAAATGGAGTAGTATTTCAATTTGAATAACATCCTAGATGATGAGACTCAGCTTATGGTGGGGAGCATGTAGTTGGACAATGAAAGGTGGAAATGGTGGGAATGGCATCAACGTTGCAATGCACCTTTTAGGACTTGGGACAAATTCAAAAAAGCTCTTACAGACTGCTTTGACCAGGAATCTGCTTTTTTGGGTTGTCTTACTAAGATCCAACAGACGGGCACAGTGGATGAATATATTACAGCCTTTGAAGCCTTAGCCTTCTACACTAGGGGTCTCTCAGATGTGTTCTACATGGAATGTTTTATCAACGGTCTTAAAGAGGCCATAAAAGCCCACGTCCAACTGCACCACCCTCCCACATGGATTGAGGCTTGCAAGGGAGCTCGTAACGTAGAACGTGCGTTAGCAGCCCTGGCCACTTGCCCAAATTTCACCGCTAAGGGTCACCCCACACAGGCTCAAAGCACCACTCAAACACTTAAGGTTCAAAAGGTGTCACCAGTAGAAATGGCCGAAAGAAGAAAGCAGGGATTACATTGATTACAGCTCATCGGAGGAAGATCCACCACTTGAGGAACCGAGGCGGTAGAAGAAGACAACCAAAAGGACAATGTCCCTGATGAACCAGTTATTTCACTGCATGCTCTGGCAGGGATTTCTTCACCTCAAACTCTCAAAATCAGAAGTTTTATTAAACATTGCCCAGTAGTAGTCCTGATTGATAGTGGAAGTACACATAATTTCATCCATCAAAAAGTCGTGGAAGCAATGATTATTTTGTACGAGAAGTTTCTAACTTCCAAGTCCAAATTGCGGATGGGGGCACAATGAAATGTGAAGGCCGTTGTGAAAATGTCAAACTTCAAATGGGGGATTATCAGTTGAAGACCCACATGTTTGCAATACACATGGCTGGGTGCGACATTGTCCTCAGGGATGAATGGCTTTGCACTCTTGGGCCAATCACAATGGATTTCCAGAAGTTATATATGAGTTTTAAGCAGAACAACTCCACACATACCCTCCGTGGACTCCAGGCGGGAGCCCCCTCTATCATCAACTCGCATAGGATGGAAAATTTGCTAAAAAAGGGCCATCATGGAGTTATAGCTCAATTTAATGCCATCCAGGCAGTCGAAACCAAGTCTCTACTGATTCATCCTAAGATGCAACAGATTTTAAATAACCATCTATCGGTCTTTGACAAGCCTCATGAGATTCCACCCTCGAGAGGGAAACATGATCATAGCATCACCTTGGTTCCTGGAGCCCAACCCCCAAATGTGTGCCCATACAGATATCCGTTCACCCAAAAGAATGAAATAGAAAAAATAATCAAGGAACTTTTGGAAGCAGGTGGCATACATCCCAACATTAGTCCTTATTCATCACCGGTGGTCATGGTACTCAAGAAAGATGGGGAATGGCGGATGTGTCCAGACTTTAGGGCCCTCAATAAGTTGACAGTCAAAGATAAATTTCCCATCCCGGTGGTTGGTGAATTGCTGGATGAACTCAATGGGGCTCAATTCTTCACTAAGCTGGATCTTCGCTCAGGCTACCACCAAATTCGCATGAAGGAAGTCGACATTCCAAAGACTGCTTTCCGAACTCATGAAGGCCATTATGAGTTCTTGGTCATGCCATTCGGTCTTTGTAATGCCCCATCTACTTTTCAGAGCCTTATGAACCATCTTCTCAAACCATATCTCAGGAAGTTCGTTCTTGTCTTCTTCGATGACATCCTCATCTATAGTTGCACTTGGGTTGCACATCTTCAACATGTAGATCTACTCTTGCAACTGCTCCGCAAGCATCAATTATTTGTTAAGATGTCCAAGTGTTCGTTTGGTATGGAAGAAGTTGAGTATTTGGGCCACATTGTGGGGCGTGCAGGTGTCAAGGTGGACCCCAAAAAGATCCAGGCAATGCAGGATTGGCCTCAACCTAAGACCTTGAAGAGTCTGAGAGGATTTTTGGGTCTCACAGGCTATTATCGCAAATTCATCCGCAATTATGGTCGCATAGCGACGCCCCTCACGCAACTCCTGAAGAAAAAAATCATTCTTCTGGAATGAGGATGCACAGCAGGCATTTACAGCTCTCAAAAATGCCATGTGTTCCACTCCAGTCTTAGCACTAACGGATTTCACCAAATCTTTTGTCATTGAATGTGATGCTTCAGGTACAGGTATTGGGGCAGTCTTAATGCAGGAAGGTCGACCTTTGGCCTTCACAAGCTAACAACTAAGTGAGAAGAATCTGGGTCAATCTACCTATGAGAAGGAAATGATGGCCATCTTACATGCAATAGAGACCTGGCATCCTTACTTACTGGGGTGACGTTTCCAAATCCACACAGACCATCACAGTCTTAAATATTTTTTGGAGCAACACCTATCCTCCCCACAACAAAATAAATGGCTCGCAAAAAAGTTGGGATATGATTATGAGATTGTTTACAAAAAAAGGGCAAGAAAATAGTGTAGCAGATGCATTATCTCGCCAATTTGAGGAAGAAAGTACCCTGCTAGCAATTTCCCTTCCCATTCCAGAATGGATTGAAGAGGCTCGCAGGGAATGGTTTTCACATCCCAGGCTCTCCCAACTCATTTCTCAATTGCAGGCGGATCCAAATCCCACCAAGGGCTACTCGTGGCAGAATGAGATTCTTCGCTACAAGGACAGAGTCGTAATATCCCCAACATCCAGCCTCAAAAGTCACATTTTGGCAGAATTGCACTCATCCCCCCTTGCAGGACATTCAGACTTTCAGAAGACGTATGCTCACACCAGAAGATCATTTTTTTGGACAGGCATGAAAAAGGACATCCTTACTTTTGTAGTAAAATGCGATGTCTGTCAATGCCACAAAGGGGAGACCGTAAAAGCACCAGGCACATTACAACCATTGCCCATCCCGGCATCAATATGGACGGAGGTTTCTATGGATTTCATTACAGGTCTTCCAAAGTCCGGAAACAAGTTAGTCATCATGGTGGTTGTGGACAGACTATCAAAGTATGCTCATTTCTACGCCCTACCCCATCCGTTTACACCGACTTTGGTCGCTCAATCTTTCATGGATCAGATCTTCAAATTGCATGGCATGCCCACTTTTATTGTGTCCGATCGTGATCTGATCTTCACCAGTAATTTTCGGTAGGAACTCTTCAGGCTACAAGGCACCCAACTAAAACTCAGCACTTCCTATCATCCACAAATAGATGGTCAAACTGAAGCCGTCAACAAATGTCTGGAAACCTACCTTAGGTGTTTCACTTCGGAAAAGCAACATCTTTGGGTACAGTGGTTACCTCTGGCTGAATGGTGGTATAACACCAACTATCATGCCACCACCAAAATGACTCCCTATGAAGCAGTATATGGTCAACTCCCTCCTTCCCCTACTTCTTATATCAAGGGATGCTCAAAGGTACAAGTAGTGGATCAACTCCTACAAGACCGTTCAACCATGCTCGCCCATCTTAGAGAGAATCTTCATTAAGCTCAAAACCGCATGAAGCAACAGGTAGACCAGCATCGCTCAGAGCGCCAATTTCAAGAATGGGATCAGGTATTTTTGAGGCTGCAACCATATAAGCAAACATTACTCAAAGACAAGGGTTTTCAGAAACTATCTCCAAAATTCTACGAACCATATCAAGTACTTCAGTGCATTGGAGAAGTAGCATACAAGCTGGCTTTGCCGCCTACTGCAAAAATCCATCTAGTTTTCCATGTCTCATGCCTCAAGAAAGTGATTGGGAACAATTGGCAAAATTCAAACCAGTTTACTGATTGGACGAGGAAGGGTCATCAGCTCCAACCTAAACAGGTTCTAGACACATGAGAACGACCCTGTGTGCCGAGTGATTAGGGGAGTCTTTCGTCAAGTGGAAAGACCCTCTCCGAAGATGCACTTGGGACAGCCACTATTCTTCAGCAGTTTCCGCAGCTTCAGCCTTGAGGAAAGGCTATTCTTAGGGGATGGCATGTTAGGTCCCACCCTAACCCCTTATTTATGTAGTGGGATCACGTCTAATAAAGAGTCAATAAAGCCCATATTAATAATTGTAAGTGGTTAACCCGCTATTAATGACGGGACCACATTTAGTTGCAAATGGGCCTAGTATTAGATAGATGGTATTAATAAAACCCATGGTATTGCATGTATGAGTCATATATAAAGGATAGAGACTCCCTGTGAGGAGCATCGTGTCTTATTTCTGAATCGAGATCTGCTCTATTGGAGGTTGCCCCCTCGAAGAGCCCAGTGAACATTGCTTTCTGAATAGTAAAATATTTGTTGTTGACTCTCACTATTCTATGTTCTGGGTATTTTTCTTCGCATATTCTGTATTTGGGTATATTTTGCAGGTTAAGGGCATAACAAGCCAAGACTAGACAGTATGATAAAAAACCCATAGCTTTACTATTAACACAAAAACTATCCATATGTGTTTAGAAATAAAATTTATTGATGTTTGGTAATGGAATCAAACCCATTGAACCTCACATCGAATAGATAGAGGTTGCAGTGTTTATAAACTTTCAACACACTTCATAACTTTCAACATTTAAACATGTAGACAAAACAAGAACTTGTGCCCATTCATCCTGCATTCCCTACACTAGACCTTGTGGGCAAGACCGAAACCTAAAAATTAAACATTTGTTTACAAGAAACAAAGAATGCCTGAGGAAGAATGCACATGACTTTATCCCCCTTGTTACCATACAAAATTTAGTCTAAAAAATGCATTCCCTCAATTGGCTAATCACCAAACCTACATGGAACTATCGTTTAAGGATAGTAATTAAGGGAGATACATGTGTTGAAAAGTTGCCTAGGGAATATTTCTAGGAATATTATATGTTTCCCACCTAAGTGTGCCAACCAAATTAATCATGAAATGACAACCCATTCAACACGAGAGAAAAAATCATGTTTGGCTTAGTGTTATCTCCAACTATTAAGCCAAAAGTTCCCTATATTTCATTCGTATGAAGCCAAAAGTTCCCTAATTTCAGTTGGTTCTTTTGGACATGACTAAGTCGTAGATGGAAGAGGACATCATTGAGAAACATATGCAACTATCAAGGACTGGACAATATGATCACAAACCCCTCTTTTTACTATTAACACAAAAACTATCAATATATGTTTAAAAACAAAATTTAATAAGTCTACCAAGGTTTTCACATAGTGTAATGACATTAAGGTTTGTGTAGTGTAATGATATTGTTAAAATTCTTAATCTAATTCTAAATCAAATTTTATTTTATTATTAAACACTCTAGTATTTGATTCATTGAATATTCACCATAGGTTTTATTATTTTTATTTATTTATTTATTTTAATTAGATAATTCCACAATATTCCCTTTAGATTTCTAGGGGCATGATAAAGCGTGTCTAAAATCAGTGCCACTCAAATCACTGGGGTACATGTAATCAATGATGAGCCTTGAATTCTCTAAAGTGCCATGCTGTGGTCATTTTTAAGGTAAGAGAAAGTAACATAATCCTTCACGTCTAAATAAAAATGTAGCAAACCCAAAATATATGGAAACCATTTTTGTTAGTCATTGAAATTGTTTTGCATATATTGGCAATTTTTTCTTCTAGTCTTAAGCCTCAAGTGTTAGCTCAATTGACCGACATATGAAAATGTTTTGTGGTTCTATCAATGAGGAAAATTGATTTATATTTTTTCTTTTAAAGTTAGAATACCATTGTTTTGTTTGTGTATAAATATATAAAAGTGACACCGCACAAATTGATATGTATGACTGAAATTATTATTCGAAGAAATTATTAATTGGCTAAGGTAACCTTCTAGTTGGCCTACATAGCTTCAACTTTGACTTTTATTATGGAAATTGAACCAAACTACAACCACAAACTCTAGCCGTTTTATTCAAATTTATTTTTAGTTTACCTTAAGTAAATAAATAAATAGTTTTTACTTTTCATGTGGAGAAAGATAATGCACATACCTTCATTTTTTTGTTTCAATAAATTTAGTGACTAGAAGCAATTTTATGGATTTTAGTGAGATAAAATACATGTTCTTTGATGTCAAGAATTTTGGTTTTATCTTCATTATATAAAATAAATATTTAATTAGTATATTATTATATATTATTTAAATTAGCAGTTGAATATTTATATTTATATCTCCCAAACGAACTTAGATGTACTCCTCAAGTATTTTGGGGGTATACACTTCCATTTGTTGGAGAAAGTGATATTGTTCAAGCCCAAAATAATGGAAAATGCTTGTGTACAAGCATAATACCTGGAGAACATAGGCCTGAAGAGAGAACAATCAAGTGGATTGAATTAGAAATAGCAAGACGCTTCTAAGGAGGGGAAGAAGAAGCAAAAAGGGGGAAAAGATTAAAAAAACAACCACAACACACCAATGCCAAGATCCCAACAACCACTGTGCCGTTGATGGCCATACAAAGGAGAAGTGTTGGAAGTTGCATCCAAAGCTAATCATGAAGAACAAAAATAAATATAATATGAAGAATCTCATGGCCACTAATTTGAGCAACCAAATTTAAAGTAGCTCAGATGCGGATGATAATAGTGTCTGTACGTTAGTGCAAAAGGAGGTGAATCTAAGTAGTCTTCAACAAGAAGAATAGAAAGAAATGACCAAACTCTTCCATATAAATAAACAAGTGAAGAAGACAAACATTGATTCTTTGTTTTACACAGGATTGCAGGTGAATCTCATTGTAGCAGAGTTGGTCAAGAAGTTGGGGTTGGAACTTCTGATCATCCAAACCCATATTTGATGGGATGGGTAAATAAGGATGCAGATTTGAAAGTAAAAAAATAGTGTAAAATTATATTTTCCATTAGTAGTGATTCTATTCATGAAGTAGAACTAGATTTGGTTCCCCTTTGGGAGCCCCTACATGTACATGTGAGATGGAATATTCATGAGGAGAGCCAACCAATATTTCCTTTTCAAGGATGGAAAATTGTTCACCATCAACGTGCATAAAGGCAAGTAAAAAATTTCATTGGTAATTTCCAACCAAGCCAAGAAATTGATCAGTTCCACCTAGAAGTATGTTTTATTATTTTTGATAGAAATTCAATCTATAGAAGAGTCGGTATGAGGCAAGGCTTCCCTGAATGGGTGTGATAAGAAACATAAACAACAAATAGAATAATTGTTATATCCAAACAAGGATGTGTTCCAAGAGCTTAAAGGGTTACCACCTAAGAGGGAAGTGGAACATGAGATACAACTATTGCCAGGCTTCCCATAGCCAAACTTTGGGTTGTACAGGTAGAATGTTATAGAAGTAAGTGAGGTGAAGAAATAGTTGTAGCAACTGTTGGAACAGGGAGTCATTTGACTGAGTACATCACCATGTGAGTCACCCATCATCATTGTGTCAATTAAAGATGGGACTTGGAATATGTGTATAGATTACAAGGCGTTGAATAAAATTACGCTCAAGAACATGTACCCCTTACCTAGAATAGATGATCTACTAGATCAACTTCAGCAAGAAAAATACTTTTGCAATATGGACTTAAATTTTGGATATCACCAGGTTCGAGTCAAATAAGAAGATACTTGTAAGACTGCCTTCAAAACTTAACAAGTTTTGTATGAATGGTTGGTCATGTCATTTGGCCTGTGTAATGCACCATCTACGTTTATGATATTAATGAATGATGTACTATGCCCTTTTATAGATTCATTTGTTATTGTCTATTTGGATGATATACTGGTATACAGTGCTACTTGGGAGAAGAACATCTCTCATTTGATGCAAGTGCTGGAGACATTAAAGAAGCACCAACTACTAGAAAATCTCAAGACGTGTAATTTTTCACAATAGTGGTGTATCTGCAGTATGTGATAGGTGGAGGAAAGTTGAAGATAGATCTTGCCAAGATGGAGACCATCATGAAATGGTTAGTGACTACTGATTTTTCTAAGGTCATGATTTTCATTGGGAAAGCACAATACATGAGGAAATTCATAGCCTCATTTTCAGCAGTAGCAGCACTACTCCATGTTATAACAATAGGTGGAAAGTGTTTCTAGTGGGGAAAGGGTCAGCAGAGGGCTTTCAAGGAGCAAAAGAAGAAGCTTAATGAAGCACCTATTATGAAATTACCAAACTTAAAATACCCCTTTCAAGTGGAGAAAAATACAAGTCGGTATGTTATGGGAGTGGTCTACATGCAAGGAGGAAGGCATGTATGCTACCATTATGAAGTATTTTAGGGGATAGTTCTTAACTACCCTACCTATGACAAGGAGATCTATGCCATGGCGCAAGATGTGAAGAAGTGGAAGAATTATCTGATGGGAAATGAGACAATAATCCACACATATCACCAACCACTATTGTACTTGTAGGCCCAAAGTAAGCTACAATAGACCAGGCATTACAAGTGGATGGGTTTCTACAACAATTTCATTTGGTGATCAAGTACAAAAAGGGCAACACAAACAAGTTGGTCGACATGATTTCAAGGCCAACCACATAAAATATCACAACCTTGGGAACTCTTATGCACATGGAGCCATTCACCCATGTTTCATACAGAGGCATATTTCCAGGATTAGGTCTTCAAGGAGGTGTTTCAACAATTGCAGAGTCATATTCATATGCATGATGGTGACAACATTGTTGACTATCATGTCTAGGATGGGTTACTCTATAAGTTTGATAAGTTATGCATTCTTAAAGGTGAGCGATTGCAGTTGATTAGAGAGGATCACACCTCCAAGGTTGCAGGGCACTTTGGTGTAGGCAAGATCGTGGCCTACTTGCAGAGGTACGTGACCAACTTGCAAAGGTATGTGTATTGGCCTAAGATGAAAGAGCATGTAACTAGGTTCATAAGAGGATGCATTCTGTGTTGTACCAGCAGGCCTAGCAATAGGAAACAAGGTCTATATCATCCCTTACATGTACCCATTCTCCCTTGGGAAAGAATTTCCATGGACTTTGTGGGAGGTTTACCAACAACCAAGAAGGGACATCACTACCTATTCGTGGTAGTTGACAGGTTCAACAAGATGTGTGTTTTGATGCCCTGTAAAAAGACCATCAGTGGGAAAGAAGCAACAAACTTGTTTATTGGATAGGTCTAGGTTCACTTTGGGATACCAAGGAGCATCGTTTTAGATAGGGATACAATATTTCTCAGTGCATTATGGACTACATTATGAGAGAATATGGACACAAAGTTGAAGAGATCTACAACATTCCATCCATAGACAAAAGTAGTCAACAGGACTTTGGTGCAGATTCTAAGGGGATACAACCAGGAGAATTTGAAGACCACGGAAAAAAATTTGATATATATACAACATTCTAACAATAGAGTAGTCCACATTTTTATAGGAAAGTCCCCATTTGAAACTTGTTTTGGATATTTTCCACTTTCACCCTTGGACATCACATATGGGTAGAAAGGAGGAGTGAGAGAAGATCTTATAGAAGACGCTTTGAGCGATGAAAAATCTATAGAGAAGATTAGGCATATCCATATACATGTGCAAGAGACGCTGCATAATTCCCAGGAGAAATATAAATCCAAACATGATTAGCATGGAGCAATGAAATCATTGAAGGTGGGAGACAAAGTATGGCTATAGTTGAATAAGGAGAGCCTATAGGGGCCTAGAAATAAAATCAAGGCTCTGAGGTATGGTCCCTTGGAGCTATTGGAAAAGGTGGGTGATAATGCCTATCGACTCAGTTTACCACCATATATGCGGATTTACTTTGTTGTGAATGTAGAGAATTTGAAACTCTATGAGCCTTCCATGTTAGATCAAGAAGAGGAACATGTCCTACCTTATGTGGAAGATTTGGCACCAGATTCTCAGGCTGAGTTGAAAAAATATATAGTTTTGTATAAGTGGTCCAGAACTACAAGACAGGGGCAGCATGACCTTTGGTAGATTGGGTTGAAAGGACAACTTTGAGGCAAAGCTAAATGGTACACCATAAGCAAGGGCTAGGAAATATTTCCTCACCTCATTCAGTAGAAGCTTTTGGGAATAAAAAATCTCCCAAAATGGAGAGGTTTGATCTTTATTGGATCATTATATTGGTTTTCATCCATAACAATGTATTTAGAGTGGAAAAAGAGGAGGAATTAACTCACGAGATTGTTTTTACTGGCAGGATCTAGTTTGGAAAAACAAGGTCTAAAACCTTCTAGAAACATTTTGAGGCATCAAACGACATTTTATTGGGGTAAAACTTTGTTTCTTTTATGAAACACTTTTTCATGTTATTCTACACACATATACCTTTCCAACGACGCAAGGATCACGTCAATCGAAGTCTGTATGTGAACGTTATGCCACTCATAAGTTAACCTTCATGTTTTCACCACCATAATTCGAGAGAGTGCCATGTCAGCCCCTATTATTCATGGAAAAGGGGCTAGCCATGTGATTATGATGTAAAATAACCTATAAGACTCTATATTATAACTTTGTATGAGTCGATGTAGTCAAACCTAACCATTAGTAGGCTATCAGGCTATGTGATAACCAGGCCACTAGTAGGAAAATGGATTCCATTCTTTCGAGGGAATTTGTTTGAGATTTGAGCAAAAAAATAGCCAAGAGGGATAGGAGGTAGAGCACATGGAGAGGATTTGTGCATTGTAGTAGCCCATGGGCCATATACCATACTTCTTTGTAATCACAACCATATTTCCAAACAGAGAAGGAGAGTGAAGTGGCCTCACCTTCCAGCTAGGTTTTTCTCCTAAAAGGGTTTCCTAGAGAAAATCTTGTGTTATATGTGTGTGTGAACTTTTATTTTTTAGTTCTCTATTTTTTTTCATAATTTGCATTCACATGCATGTGTTATTAACAATAAATCTACAGATCTAGAAATCTAATAAACATATAATAGTGTAGAATTTTAGATTTTATATATAATATTATCATATATGTTGTGATGAATTGTCAATATCCAGAAAAGTTTATGAATCAGTTTCTATATGTGCCATGGTTAGAATTGTTATATTTATCAAGAAATCTTGATTCTATGTTATATGAAATTATTTTCCCTTGATCCTTTAAGAGAACTCCAGGTGTGCACCTCTAGAATTTAAAATATCCCTATTAAGGAAGTCATTAGGGTTTGTAATAAGAGGCCTCGACCCTCTCACTCTCTTCATAATCGTTGTCCCCATTGCATTTGACCTAGATAATTCCATTTGCCCATTTAGATCAAGGCACTAGTCAAGGTTGTGGTGATCAATCTCCCTATTTCAATTGTTTTCTCTCTTCTCTCTAAATTCTAGATATCTAGGGTTAGGGTTTCTTTGAAATATTGCTAAAAATTAATTTTATTTGATATGTTGTCCTCTAGATAGGAATTTCATTAAATAATTGTTAAAAAAGAAAGAAAATATAACATTTATTGCATTGTGAAAACCTATTTCTAGGGATGATGTCATCATTGTATTGTTGTTTTATGCATGTTTTAGCCACAAAAACCCAATTGCAAAACCTAAATCTTGCATATCTAATTGATAGTCTTGACCCTTTATGGATATATCATCATAAGGCTATTTCTTCTAAATGTTAATAGACATTGCATGTCTCATGATTGAAATTTTATCAAACCCTAAATTATAACAACCCTCTAATTTGTTTTAGTGGCCTAGGGAAAGAATGCTTGTGCTTTGGTCAATATTAGGTTAGCCCTTCATGCTCTACCAATACCCTATCCCAATCATTAGTACTCTTCCATCACCTTGAACCCTTCTTATTGAATATCCCTAGGTGATGTGCATATAGGGAAGCCTCCCTTGTGGTTAAATTACCACTAAACAGCTGGAGAAAGGTCGTTGAGGTGACAATGGTGGTTGATCTCTTGTTGCCACGAGGTTTGGACCTTCCTAGTGAGACTTTGCACTAGGCCTGCTAGATTTTGCAATAACATGGTTGAGTTTCCTGGTTCCATTGATATATTATTTGTTTATTCTCCATGGGTCAATTTCCTTGTTAAAGGAGGCCCTAAATTTCCTAAGTAGTAGAAAGTGAAGGAGAATTTATTGTGTATAATTTTCTGTTGTGTTTTGTGACTGATTTTCCATTTATTTTTTGCTGCAAATTTTATTTAAAGTTAAAATAGCATTGTATCTATTTTTAGCAGATTTCATAAAAAAGGAAGAAGATTTTATTGGGTGAAACATTTTCTAAGTATAAGATAAGTTGCTAGGAAAAATAAAATCTTGTATTAGAAAATCAACATGGTATGAGAGCACTAAAAAAATCAGAAGATAAGGGAGATTAATTTTCATGGTGGTTTATAGAAATAACATAATTTTCAAATAGATATATTATTTTTGGGGTTTGAGCATTTGATTTGGAAGTTGTGAGAATGGTCGCAACAATGTTGAGGTTTGAAATTTCGTTGGAGGCGTCATCTAACTATAGTATTTGGAAGCAGGGGATAGCATTGGTGTTGATGGAGAATGGAATTTGGGAGTTTACGGATAAGAAACTCACCCCTCCTATTGATGCTACACAATTGGCCATCCATAATAAAAAGGATGTGAAAGCAAGGCGAATCACTCTGGATTGGGTCAAAGATCATGTTATCTCTCATTTTTCTAGAAATAAATCATCTAAGGAAATGCAGGAGGCTCTTACTAAGTTGTACCAAAGTGAAAATCACAACAACAAAAATGACATTGAGGGGAAAGCTCAAGAACAACAAGATGTCTAGGTTAGATATTATAGCATCTTATCTCACTAGGATCACAAATGCTTGTGATGAGTTGGTTGTAGTTGGGGAGGTTGTGTCAGATGAGGAGCTTGTGAGGACAAACCTGAATAGCTTTACAAAGCCATGGGATCCCTTCATTAAGGGTGTTGTGGGATGAGAGAAGCTTCTATATTGGGAGAGGTTGTGGGTTGACTTCATCAATAAGAAGATTCAAGAGGAGTCTCTACATGATAGCCAACAAAAAGGTGATGATGAGAACCTCACCCTTGCAAGTTAGGAAAGGAAGGGTAAGGGGGAACACAAGAAGAACGCAAGTGGAAAATCTACTTCACAGGATGAGAAGAAGGACATGAGAAAATTTAAGTGCTTCACATTTCACAAGTTTGGCCACAAGAAGAAGGGAAAGGGGGATGCATAAGTAGCAGCTTCAGTGGAAATGCATGTGAGCAATTTTTCCACCAAGGTTGAGGAGTTCTTGTTGGTGTCTTGTATTTTTGGCACCATAACCAAGGGTATGTAATTGTGAACATTGGTGCTTCTCTTCACATGATGAGATCACGAGATTTGTTCCCTTGTATTTCAAAGGGAGACTGAAATCTAGATGTGGATCTTGGAAACAATGTTAGATGTGTAGTAGAAGATGTTGTAACTATCTAGTTTCAACTAGAGTTAGAGGAGCCTTTGGAATTGACAAAGGTATTGTATGTTCTAGGGTTGACTAAGAACTTACTAGTGGTCTCAATGACGGAGGAAAAAGGGCACAAAGGTTTATTTTGATATGGATAGGAACTTGTCAAGATGAGATCTTCCAGTTTGAGCACAATTTGGGTGATTTTCAGGAGGGAAGGAAACATGTACATGTTGAAGGCTTAGTCGGTACGTGCCATGGTTCATGATAGTGATGACTTGTGCAAGTTGTGGCATAAGAAGATGTCACATTTGCATCATGGGGATTTGCCTCTATTACCAGAGTTTGTCATTGGTCTTCCTGAGTGTAGAGTGGAACAACAAGGTGTTTGCAAAGGGTGTGCACTTGAAAGTGTGCCAAGATTTCTTTACCAAGTAGTGATTCTAGGTCCAAAGGATTTTTGGATCTAGTACATTCTAAAGTGTGTGATCCTTTTGTAAGTAGGGTCCTTTCAGAGTGGGTACAACTATAATGTGACCTTTATAGATGATTGTTTTAGGAGGACTTGGATCTACTTCATGAAGACCAAGGATGATATCTTCAATTGGTTTTGGGAATTCAAATCTCTTGTGGAAAACTAGATTGGGAAGAAGGAAAAAGTCCTTGGATCAAACAATGGGGGTGAGTATTCTTCTAATGATTTCAAGTACTTTTGTAGAGAGGTAGGTATCAAGAAATATTTGATAGTGCCTTACAACCCACAGTATAATGGAGTTGTTGAGAAGAAGAATAGGGTCATTATCAGGTTTGTTAAAGTCATGATCTATGATCAAGATCTGCCCATCTTCTTGTGGGAAAAGGCATGAAATACATCAATCCATACTTAGAAAAAGCATCCTTACAAGGTCATATGGGACAAGATTCCTCAGAATGTGTTGACAGGAGTGAAATACAAGGTGGGGAATTTGTGTATCTATGGGTGCCCAGTGTATATCCATGTACCATAAAAAAAGAGCTCAATCTTGGAGCACTCAGGATAGAAGGGAATTTTTTTTTTGGTACAATGAGACTTACAAGTTATACAAGGTGTACATTCCATCATAAGGGAAGATTCTGGTGAGCAAGGATATGAGATTTCAGGATAATAGAGCTTTGAGGAAGTCACATGATACCATACTAGTAGTGGTAGATGATTGGGAGAAAAAGTCTCAGAAGGTTGAAGAGAGGCCAACAACGCCAACAATGGGTACTCAATATTTAGATCACGAGGACGAGAAAGGGGCACTGTCTAGCTTTGTTAGGAAAAGGCCGAGATGGCTTGAGTAGACTCTGAGATATTCTCAAGAGCATGTGGAGGTTCCTAGGAAAACTTTCTAGGAGAGACCATCACAAAAATTTTCCAGCTACATGGCACTGATGAGTGACATTAGTGATTTTGAGCTTTCCAGCTTTGTGGGGCAAACAGGCCAGTAGGTTTGGAGGGATGCCATGATGGAAGAGTATTCTTCCATTATGAAGAATGACGTATGGGATATTGTGTCTAGGACAAACGGGAAATTAATGGTTAATTCAATATGGATCTTCAAGATCAAACAAGCTGTAAATGGAAACATCGAGAAGTACAAGGCTAAGGTTGTGGTGATAGGATTCTCCCAAAAGGAGGAAGTGGATAATGAGGAACCATGCACTCTTTCTTAGTCACTATCAAGCCTATTTTGTCTATTACATTAGAGATGGGGTGGAGTATACATCAGATGGATGTGAAAACAATCTTCCTCAATGGTGTGGTCACGGAAGAGGTGTATATCAAGCAACCATGAGTTTTTGAGGTGTATAAGAGATATTCTCTTATGCAAGTTGAAGAATGGTGCTATATAATATCAAATAGGCACCTAGATCATGGTACTCAAGGATTGATGGGTATCCACAAGGCATGGGTTTCACTAAGAGTGAGGTAGATCCCAACCTATATTACATACTATTTGGTGATAATCCACTCATTCTAGTATTTTATGTGGATGGAGTGTTTCTCATAGAGTCAAAGAAGCTCATAGAGATGTACAAGAGATACTTATTTGTAAAGTTTGAGATGGAAATCAACATGATGCATTGGTTTTGGGATTGGATATGTTGCATTAGGAAGGTGAGATCTTCTTTGGACAGGGGAAGGATGCAGTTGAAATTATGAATAGATTTGGGATGGTGGGTTGCAAGCCTATGTTGAAATCCATGATCCCACATTGTACAGGGAAATGATAGGTTCTCTGATGTATTTGGTCAACACTGGGCCAAATATATTATTTTCTATGAAAACATTGAGTTCGTTTATGGTGGACCCAAGCAGGGTTCATTAGGTGGTAGAAAATCATGTGCTCATGTATCTACGAGGTACAATGGAGTATGGGCTTATATATGTTAGGATTGGTGGAGTGTAGTTAGTCGAATATATAGATTGAGACTGTGTTGGGAGTGCACTGGACAAGAAGAGCATCTTTGGGACCTATTTCAATTTGGGGTTAGCAATGATCTCGTGGTTTAACAATAAGTGGTATTTCATGGAACTTAGTTCAGCAAAGACGAAGTATTAGACTACTAGTTAGAGGATTTGTGAGTCCATATAGCTTCGCAAGATGTTCACAATGTTATTTGGTATTGAGTTGGATTTAACGGTGATTCATTATGAAAATAAGAGTTGCATCAAGCTTTTTGAAAATCCAATGTTCCATGGTAGGTCCAAGCTTATAGAGATAAAATATAATATCATCCATGATAGGGTCTAGAGGGGAGTTGTGAAGCTTCAATGGATATCCACAAATGAGCAAGTTGCAAATATTTTCACCAAACCCCTAGTGAAGGGGAATCTTGTTTTCTACAGAGATAAACTAGGGGTGGTGCAGAACAACTTCCTTTGTAGGAGGGAGTGTTGATGTTAAAAGCTTGGATATGTAATTCTACATAGGCTAGATGTCAGGAATGAAAAAGGTGGCAAATTGCCTCTTTAGGTTCTTGTTCACGACGAATAAGTGACTTTTATAATCTTTTTCCTAAGTTTAACTTAAGAAAAGTACATTAATTAATTTATCAATTAATGTTAATTATTGAGCTAACTTTTTAACGATAAATAATTTAATTGTTCAAGTGATCTAGATTTGATCTTAACTGTGGATCCCAAGTGAGGCTTAGGATCTGATCCTAGCCATCCTTCACTTAGGAGATCTAGCTAAATGAGAAATTATCAAATAAGCGTAAGGGAGAGCTCATGATACAATATTCTTGGGAGAGTGATTTTCTCATGTGAGTGAGAGACACAAGATTGAAGATAATTTAAAAGGTGTGCATCTACACGAATTTTGTAGCACAAGTTTGTAGGTTGAGCACAAAAGAGGAGAGCCAAGACTTGTTTGTGGAGGAGGTTGAATGTTGTGTGGAGGAGGAGGCTGAGACTTATGAAGCCAAGGTCTAGCAAGTAGTATGTGAGTTTGGGGAGGCTGTGAGGGTTTATGTCAGATTCGGGAGGAGCTCGAGTTGCTACAGATGGGATAAATTATGAAAATAACTAACGTAAGTGCAAGATGAATTTTTTTAGGGGGTCCATTTGTTAGGTTCCATTGTTATTTTTTTGTGTATTCTTTGTGGGTTGATTTCCTTGTTAAAGGAGGACCTAATTTTCCTGAGTAATAGAAATAGAAGGAGAATCTTTGGGCTTAATTCTCTTATGTGTTTTGTGACCAATTTTCCATTTATTTTCTATTGCATTTTTTTTTTGTATCGAGATGAATCAGCAATTGGGTCAGGCTTTTACTTGCGTGACATGAGGTTGATTTTGACCACTACCACTATAATCTCTAAGTGAACCGATACATTCCCCCATGCATGGTACACATGGTAAATCAAGGGGGATTTGAACCTTGAACCTTAACTTCACAAAGACTTCATATCATTGCAATCGTTAATCGAGTTTCCTCCCTAGGGGCTACTGCAAATTTTATTTAAATTTATAATACTTGTGTATTTATTTTCAACAATAAAAAAAAAATACTAGGTGAAATATTTTTTGGGTATAACATACATTTCCAAGAATATCAAATTAGATATGGTATTAGAAAATTAACACCTAGGAGATCCCTATTGGGAAACTCCAACATGAAGAATAGGTTTCATTCCATTGTTCTCAATATGAAAGTTTTACAATCATTAAGGATCTCTCGAAGAATAGAAAAATAAATTTACAAATTTATATTTTCTATTTTCTATTTTCTCTCTTCAACAATGCCCAAATGCTTTGAGAGAGATAGGATTGCTCTACTTAATAGTTAAAGAAATGAGTTTGTTGAGTGCTTGGAAGATGTATTCCTTTCCTTAGATAAAATACAGCTTCAGTGATTGTGCATGGACTCCCAATAGATTTAACACTATTTATTTGAATGTTTCCTTCTTCTTATCTAACTTGGGTTTTGTTATTCATTATGGAATAAGAAACATATCTCAGCTTAGTTTGCAAGGGCTCCTTATGATTTTTAGTTTAAGTGATACTAACTCCAATTGAGATGAGCAACCTGGCGCTAAATCTGGTGCTATTGTACATTTTTTAAAGCATTCATTTTTGCACCAGATTTTGCATCTTTTTTACGCCATATTTTGCATCCTTTTTTGCATCAAATTTTGCACCAGGATTTGCATCTGTCTTTATGACAGATTTTGCTTCTACTTTTGCGCCATTTTTTGCATCTATTTTTTCATCCTCTTTTACTTCCTGTTTTGTGTGACTCTTTGCTCCCAGTTTTGCGACATCATTTGGATCAAGTTTTAGACTGTCTTTTGCATCCAATTTAACTCATTTTTTGCATTTAGTTTGTGCTGATTTTTGCACTTAGTCTTACGACATTTTTTGCATATAGTATTATGCTACTTTTTGCTTCTAAATTTCCACTTGTTTTTGCATATGGTTTTGAGCCAATTTTTGTGTCTATTTTTGCACCATTTTTTGCATCCAATTTTGCACCATATGTTGAATCTAATTGAGCGCCAAATTTTGCATCCATTTTTGTGGCCATTTTTTGCATCTTTTTTTGCACCATTTTTTGCATCCACTTTTGCATTTGATTTGTTCCCCTTTTTGCACCATATTTTGCATCATCTGTTGCATCCAATTTTGCATTTTTTTTACTGCCATTTCTTGCATCCAATTTTCCATCCTTTTAAGAGTCCAAATTTGCATCTAAGTTTATATCTTATGTTGAGCCATGTGTTGCGTCCACCTTCACATCCCATTTTGTGTCTAATGTTACGTTCAATTTTGAGCCATTTTTTACATCCACTTTTGCATTTGTTTTTGCATTAAGTTTTCCATCACTTTTTGCACCTCATTTTGCATCCAATTTTGGGCCATTTTTATGCCCATTTTTGCACCATTTTTTGTGTCTACTTCTATGTGCAATTTTGCACAATTTTTTACATCCATTTTTGCATCCAATTTTGAATCATTTTTGGTGTCTAATTTTGCATCCTTTTTTAAGCCTCATTTTGTGTCCACATTTGCATCTCATTTTGTGCTTAAGTTTGAGTCTAAATTTGCATCTAGTTATGCATCATTTTTGGCATCCAATATGGTGTCCTTGGTTTCATCCCTTTTTTAGCCTCATTTTGCATCCCAATTTTACACTATTCTTTGCATCCTCATTTGACATTTAAATTTGCATCTTTTTTGGCTTCTTTTTAGCACCCAACTCAGCATCCCCTTTTGCATCCAATTTTACTTCTATTTATCTATCCTTTTTTGCATCTAGTTTGGTGTCCATTTTTGCATCCTTGTTTGCACCTAGCTTGGTATTTTTTTGTATTCCCTATTTTGTTCCTTTCTTTGTGTCTAGTGTTGCACCATTTTTTACTTCTAGTTTAAAATCATTTTTTGTGTCCTTGTTTACATCTTGTTTTGATGTCTGGTTTAACATCCAATTCTACACCTAATTTTTCATCTATGGTTACACCCACATTTGGTTTCTTGTTTAGAGTGTACCTTTATTCCATTTATGACCCCCTTTATAGGTTCATTTTACTAATTTCAATTACATAGTGAATATATTACAACTTCTAAATATCATTAAAGAATATATCACAATTCTAATTGATAACATAGTGTTTGTAAACAAATTTAAGGGAAATTGACAACATCCATCCAAAAAATAGCAGTGTTATCATATGTATTAATTCTCCATCAAACAATCATTAACAACTTTCACTATACATATATGACTACCACATCAACACCTATCATAGATATTACTATTCCAAGATAAATTCACAACGTCCATCCAAAATTAGTAATATCATCATACGTAATGATTCTCGATCAAAAAACATTGACAATTTTCAGCACACATAAAAAGTAACAAGATAATACTAATAATATCATAATTGTCTTTAATCAAATCAACTAAAATTCAAATGTGCGATTGCTAGATAAAAATATATCATGAATATCATTATTCTAAGGTAAATACACAACATCTATCCAAAGATAGTAATATCATTATACATAATAATTTTCTATCAAAATAATGTTGACAATTTTCAATATATACATAAAGTAACAAGATAATAATGATAATATCATCATCATCTTTAATCAAATCAACTAAAAGTAAATGTGTGATTACCAAATCAAAGTGTTCCATAGGTATCATTATTCTAAGATAAATTCACAATATCCATCTAAAAATAGGAATATCCAAGATCATCAAGATATCACTAACTAGCACCACCAAGATCATAGTCAAGATCATCCTCATGATCATTTCCACCATCATCATCCTAACCATACTAATCATCCTCATCCACATCATTATCACCAGAGCTATCACCATCATCTCCAGTATCTGACGTATGCTCAACATAGTCTGGATCATCATCTACACAGTCACTACATGTAGCATTCTGGGAAAAAAAATCAATATTACATGTTCGTATTAATTCCATAGCGCAATGCATATTTTTGTTACAATGCTAACCATTAAATTAGGTAGGATATAATAACATCTAGTAGCTCTAAAAAATAAAATGAATATATGTTTTAAGATATATTGGAGATCCAAATAAGATTACACTTGTAATTCACATTAAGTAGCAGAAACAATTTTAAATGCATATGAAATAAGTACACAATTATTCTTCATATTCTATTGTGAATGTTTCTTATGATGTTTATGCAACATTGGTAAATTAAGAGTTACGAGAAGCTTTAGTTCAAATTACAATTGTAATTTGGATTAGCAATAGAAGAAACTTTAACCAAAAAAGAATGTCACGTGAAAAAGTAAATTGTTTTTAATGAAAAATAAGTCACATACAATATGAATGTCACATGAAATATTATTGAATTGAATTTAATGCGTGTACTTTTCACTATGATAAAATGGATCCTAATGTTCATTCAAGAACAAATGCTATCAAATAATTACTTCATTATATCCATTGTCATGCTAAATCCATTATACCTAGTGACAACAATGATTCCATTTTATTTGTTTTAAACTCCCTAAATTATAATGAAAAATGAAGTAAAATCTCGATTTCATTTTAGCTCTAAATCCAATTGATTTTGAACTTCCTAAGCCATAAAAATTTTAAAAACAATTTGATCTTGTTATGATTTTAGCATTATATACAATATATGTAATAATGTAAGTGGGTGGCTTTCAACCATACTAGGTTTAGGTGAAGGGTAAGGTAAGGTGGGCATTCTACAAAACTTGCTTTGGAAGGAACAATATCCCTTGTTTACTAGTGGTGGCTAGGATTTAAAAACAAGGAAAGAGAGTTTTAAAGGTGCCAACAAGAATTAAAGACTTTATGCAAATTTGTAGAAAATTTCGTTAACGTAATTTGTTTCGTATGCAATTTTATTATGTAGGCCCTATTGGAACAATGACAATGCATTCATGAGCAATGACCAAACAAAGCTTTATGAATCTATTCAACAACAAAAAAGGAAGATATTAGAAAAATTAAACAAAAGGAGGCCTTGAGACAAAACAATCATGTATTCAAATGTCCCAATATAATTGAAAGAGGAAAGAGGCATTCAAATTCTATATTTTCTCAGAAGGAAGAGGATAGTTATGCATCTCCTTTTGCCTTACTTTGAAGCCCAGGTATTTTGGGATTAGGTTGAATAAATATGTGGGGGTCTACTTACGAGCCCTCTACTATGGAAACTTGAAAGTTGTCTTAGGAGGCAATTGGATGATTAGGATACATGGTAAAGAAATTTGGAACATATAACTCATTGGCATTTATTTTTCATGGAAGAGAAGGTGCAGAATGATGTTCATTGAAGGATCCATCAAAGACAACTGGGGGGGATATTCAACCTTTAGTTCTAAACTAGAGATCAATTCACAACTAGGATTCTTATTTTTTAGAAAAATGTAGACACCTTGGATATTATTTCTAGATATGACTTGTTGGCATTCCTCATTTATATTGGGAAAGGAACCCATAAAAGACAACCAGTGGCTCTAGATACCACAATGTAAACTAGAGCCTTTTTAGTGCAATAAAGGAAGCATTTTTAGAATTAACAAAAGGACTAAGATGTTGAAAAAAAATTACTAAAATCACCATTAATTTCACAATTTTCAATATCAATGTCACCACACACATGTCCTCATTTGTTCAATACAATTATTCCATCAAAATATGATGAATTTACGCTATAAGAATATCAAATTAACTAGATCAATAACACAACTCAAGGATAAGTTTATTGGTATCACAATACATTATCAGCAATGAATAATTACTAGTACCAAATTTTTTGCATGTCATTATTTATGTTTCAACAATATTTGAAGAAAACAAATTAAAAATCATCTTACTTAAAGGGAATTTGAAACATATCCCGAGTAGATTGAAATGAAATTCTCTATCCAAATCATTCTTTCAAATTATAGTTGCCTCTCTTCAGAGGGACTTCGAGTTAAATTATTCTACAAAGAAGATAGTATTTGATCTAATAAACAATTATAGAAAATTCAATAAAGCATTATACTTCCATGGTAGGAGGAGAGCATTATGGAAAAACAATTTTTATCACTACTCCTATATAACCAACAATTGCCTACATTTTGGTATTGTTTCGAGAGCCTTATCAACATGCCATTCCACAATTCATTCCCATGCATTGATATCACAACAACTTAACCCTATGTTTACAATAAAATGAATCTAATTCAAAAAACATGGTGAATTAACTTTTCATTTTGCATTTTCTCAAGAATGCCTTAACAATGGCTATATATATTTAAGATGGGAGGGTGGGGGAAAGTGAAGATCCACCCTCCAAGAATATAAGGCAATCATCAACTTATGAACAAATAAATCCCATGTAAAGAAGCAAACAATGAAACACAATCCATTCTATAGTTGGTAAGGGTAAAGAAAGAAAAAACCGCCTAAGAAAAGATAGTCTAAAGATGTAAACTAACATGCCATAATGATACCATGTCAATACTCAGTAGTCAAGGAAAACAATATATCACAAGTGGCTAAACATATTAGCATTGGATTGACAGTGAGATAGACAACTTACCCAACTACAATATTTATTTTCCAAGGAAATAACTCAACCTCCCTCGTTATGAGGGCTAGAGCGAGGTTGTTGGTACCAGGCCAACCCACAATTATGCTCACTTAAGAGTTCACAAGACTCGAAGCTAATACAACAATATTCATAGACAAGAAGTGATTATGTCAATATTTAACAAGGCATTACAGCTCAACATGTCACTAGTAGGGACTTGAAATTGGGTGGGGAAGATAACAACCATTCTACCCAACCACCCGAGATAACCCCAATTGACTTGCCCAATTACAACATACCATAAAAATAAACCAAGATCAAGGATCAGCAAGTCCATGAGGTTGTGCTCTACTGGCAAGTTAGAATATTCACCACAACAATGACCCCTGTTCAAAGCCCAGTGGGCATGATTGTTGTGATAATCCAATTGACTGGGATTTTCTAAGGTGTTATGTCCTATTAATAGATCAAACATGAACAACATCATTGTAATAATGTATTTGGCTAAATATTTGCGAAGTGTTAAGTTATGTTTGTTAGTGTACATACACAGTTGTAAGTTAACTCAACTAAATCATTAAATGCTTAATTGGTCTACCTACCGACTATGCTTTTGAAATGTTGGACTCCTCCCAATTTGCTAAAAATATAGTCTCCCTTTGTATTTCAAACACAATAGATCTAACAAATTTAGTGATTCTAATGTTCCTTCAATAGCTTTTGAGTCTTTGTTAATTTTATGAGTCTTGTTGTTTGAGACGATTATGATCCTACTGTATGTGGTTTGGTTTCACATCGTACCAAAGTTGCAGGGCATCATCTTCCTCCATCTCGCTTGGCTACGTTGGCTTTAAGTTTTGGACATTTCTAGGCTTTTATGCTCCGGGTATCTTTTCCTTTTCTCCTATGATGTGGGATTTTTAGCCTTTCTTTTTGTGTGTGAGCGTCTCAATGCTTTCTCCTGATGTGTTGTTCAATAGCTAATACATAGAAAATCATTGTGGCAATAACCACCTTGGTCAACACATCCCTTTTCACTACCGCAAATGCCATGAACATGGTCATCTCTTTAGGGAGTGCCCCTTGAACATTCAGATCAAATCTGATGCCAATGAAGCTAATAAAGACTTAGAAGGCTTCACAAAAGTACCCACTCGCCGAAGGCATGCCAAAAAGCACTTGGTTGCTCCCTCCAACCCCAAGATGACTGAATCCCAAAACCGCTTCCAAATCCTCACCCCTCAAGACCCCTCAGATAAGCCTTCGAATGACTCTCAAGCCTCCCCAGCTCAACCATTTGCATCCCAGCATCTCAAAAATCCTATGGATCCATCTTCCTCCTCGCCCTCGGGACTCCCTCTCTCCTCAGAAACGAAAATCCCGGCCTCAGATGTGGACCTGCAACCCTCAGCAATGGATCTTGATGTAACCTTAGCTTTGAGCCTGCAAGATGGTAGCACAGAGGATCCCCAAAACCTCCCTATAATAATGGAGGAAGATCTAGAGACTGTGAGTTTAGATGGTCTGGATATTCTCAAACTTGAAACAGCATGCAAGCAGAAAGAATACAACACCATACCTCCCTGGGAAATAGATCAGCTAGAAGGGGTTCTCATCAAAGCGCAACACAATAAATGTCTGGGCATACAAGCAGGCAGTCCATGGGACGGAAAGAAAATCCTCAAAGAAACAAAGAAAAGAGGACGCAAAACCGATCTGCAAAGAACTATCATCCTAGGCAAAATCTTAATGGAATCAGAGAGATTCCCAAAGCTGACGAAGTTCTACAAGCCCCAACCCCATTGTTCCTCATGAAGCTCATCTCATGGAACATGAGACGGTTCAATAGCCCCTCAAAACACAGAATGCTAAAAAATATGATTCAATTAGAGAAACCAGCCATTGTTTTTCTACAGGAAACAAAAAGCACGAATGTTTCCCTTGAAAGGATCCTCAACAAAGCTTGGAACGGCAGTAGCTCCGTTTCAGTGGATGCGGTAGGAGCCTCAGGGGGACTTGCAATAGTCTGGAATCCGCAGATCCTTACACTTCAGGATTTTCACGCCACTCATAATTTCATCCAAGCTACATTTCATCTCCTAGGGACGGAGCTGCATTGTTTACTCACCAACACCTATTTTCCACAAGACTTACATCAAAAATTAGAAGTGTTGGAGGCAATAACAACGCTCAATGCAACCAGACAGTACCCTCTATGGATAAGCGGGGGAGATTTCAACATCATCACGAATTTAAAGGAAAAAAAGGGAGGTTGCATGAGGTTAGAAGAGGATAGCACAGGACTCAAAGAGTTCATTCAAAGTAATCAGCTCATAGATATGCAAACCTCAAACGGCACGTTCACCTGGACAAACAAACGTAGGGGAATTCATCATATCACGTCCAGGCTGGATCGATTTCTCATTTCAGATAATGCCATACATATGGGAGGATATTTCCATGCCTCCATTCTACCACAAGGAGGCTCTGATCATTGGCCCATCATGCTCCAATGGATGCGTCCAGGTAAACAATGCAATCGCCCATTCCGCTTCGAGTCCTTCTGGTTCACTCATCCAACATTCAAAGAAATGGTGCAAGCAGCGTGGAATTCCTTCATCCCCCCAGTAGGCGCAAAAATGTTCCAATTTCAACAGAAGCTCAGACACCTCAAGCAGGTGATTAAGGCTTGGAACAAATCACAATTTGGTGATATTTTGGAAACAAGGAAAAGTTTGGAGCATAATATGTGTTCTCTTCAGCAAACCATCACATTGGAGGGAAGAACAGAAGAATTAGCAGACAAGGAGCACTCCCTCTGGACAGAATTAGAACCTCAAAGGTTACAGGAGGAGATCCTCTGGCGCCAAAAATCCAAAATCAGGTGGCTAAAGGAAGGGGAAAAGAATACAAAATTCTTTCATCGATCGACCATTCAACAACGAATGCATAACAACATTGCCTTCATCAACAACAGTCAAGGGGACAGATTAGAAAAGCATGAAGATGTTGAAAAGGAATTCAAAGAATACTTCCAGGAAGCACTCAAAGAAAAAACAGGGAGCAGATCATCAGCCATAAGATCGGTCACGCAACATATCCCCAAGATAATCATGGAAGATCAGAATCAAAATCTCCTAAAACAAGTCTCCTTGCAGGAAGTAGAAGAAGCAATGGCCCAACTAAAATATGGTAAGGCTCCTGGACCTGATGGTTTCACCTCCAATTTCTTTCATGAATTGTGGGATATGATCAGCATTGAAGTGCT
The DNA here is from genome assembly GCA_000404065.3 of Pinus taeda. Lineage (NCBI taxonomy): Eukaryota > Viridiplantae > Streptophyta > Pinopsida > Pinales > Pinaceae > Pinus > Pinus taeda. Next base: position 92,360 of record APFE030860200.1, on the reverse strand, counting down.
TGAATTAGTGGAAGAATCTCGTTCTATGCACTGGCTCCTTCCCTCTCTTAATTCCACCTTCATTGCTCTGGTCCTCAAAGGTGAAGAAGCAAATACGCCAAACAAATTCAGGCTGATTTCCCTCTGTAATGTCATCTATAAGCTCATTTCCAAAGTAGTGGCTAATAGGATCAAACCTCTTCTTCCTCTTTTCATTCTTCCGGAGCAAACGGGCTATGTTGAGGGGCGTCAGATTATGGATGGCATCATCCTTTCTAACGAAGTGATTCACTCTTTAAAAATTCTCAAAAAACCAGGAATGATCATGAAGCTTGATCTCTCAAAATCCTTTGACAAGCTCAGTTGGGAATATATCCATCAAATGTTGCTAGCCTACGGATTCAATGCTACATGGACCCGTTGGATCTTGAACCTCATTACCTGTCCCTGCTTCTCGGTTCTCCTCAATGGCTCTCCGTCTACGCCCTTCCGTCCATCGAGAGGCATTCGTCAAGGGGATCCCCTTTCCCCATTCATTTTTGTTCTTATGGCGGAAGGACTCAGTTGCCTCCTCCACCACGTTGTCTCCTCTCAACCAATCAAAGGCATAGCAATCCATGGTCTTCATCCCTTATCTCATCAACAATTCGTGGATGACACGATGCTCTTTGGTCATCCTTCTTCTCAAGAAGCCAAAGCCTTTAAAGCCCTGCTCTCACTCTTCTCTGAAGCCTCTGGAACCTCGATCAATGCTAACAAATCCCAGCTATTTTTCTTCAACACCCTTGTTTCCACTCAACGAAACATTGCTGGTATTCTCGGTTTCTCTATTGGTGTGTTGCCCTCCAAATATTTGGGCGCTCCTCTCATGGCTTGTGCCCTGAAGCATGCTTCCTGGCGTACGCTGTTAGATAAATTGGAAGCTAGACTTTCCTCTTGGACCTATAGATCGCTCAACATCGCCAGTTGGCTCATTTTGATCAAATTAGTCCTCCAAGCAATGCCTTTGTATCTCTTCTTCATATTAGCGGCTCCTAAATGGGTGCTCAAAGCCATTCATAACCTTCAAAGGAGTTTTCTCTGGGGCTCCACAAGACTCAACAGGAAATGGGCTCTTGTCAAGTGGACAGAGGTTTGCCAAACGAAATCCAATGGCGGACTAGGATTACGGGATCCCTTATAAAGCAACTGCACAATGGGAGCAAAAATATGGTGGAACTGGCTAGTGAAGCTGCACATCCCTTGGGAAAAGTTGTGGCAAGCCAAATATGCGCCCGGAAGCCAATGGGATGAGCTCATCAGAATTAGTCTGAGCACCTCAGGCTCCATGATACGGAACTCGGCCAAAATTCATTGCGCATTCATCCAAGAGTACAGCTTTTGGGAGATTCACTCGGGGAACTCAGCGTGGTCTGGGAGGACTCGTGGCGACAGCTACCAAAATTGGCCTCAATCTTTCACAAACCTCTCTGGCAGAACCATATGCAGCATTCCAATCTCACTAAGGTCTCCCAGTACTGGCAGCAGCAAGTGCTTCAAGATTTCCAACAATGGAAACCAGCAAGCTCCTGGCAAACATATTGGCATGGAGAGACTTATGAAGATATAGATCAGGAGCTCAATCAAATAAAAATCAAGCTTTCGAATCAGCAGGACAAACTGAGGTGGGGCCATACTTCTAAAGGAATCTTCACCACCAAAGAAGCCTACACAATTCGCTATGATCATAGCCATACAGAAAAGGATCAGCTATGGAATCACATATGGCAGTCAAGATTATGGCCCAAGGTATCTACCTTCATATGGCTCTTAAGCAAGAAACGCATATTAACTTGGGATAATCTACAAAGAAGAGGTTTCATAGGTCCCTCAAGATGCCCCAACTGCACCATCCACTCGGAAACCATCATGCATCTCATGGAGACCTGCCCTCTCGCTGCTCAACTCTGGGAGAAAGTGAACCAATGCAACAACAGAACAAGGATCCGTCAGGAAGACATAGCTACCACTCTCAGAACATGGCCCAAGCACCCTTATCAAAGCCCCATTCTGAATTCTTTATGGAACCTCATTCCAGGGTTTCTATATTGGATCTTATGGAAGGAACGGAACAACAAGGTCTTCAACAACAGTAGAAGATCCGTAGAAATCCTCTGGCTCCTCTTAAAGCATAACCTCCAAGAAACGTTGGCACTCCGATCATGGCTAGAAACTGACTGACCAACTTCCCCCCAAGAACAGCTCATCTAGAATTCCTGGAATCTAAACATACCCTGTTCACTGCAAGTCAATTCCAGAACTACTCCCAAATCCACCTCCCCCTCACAATGGTTCCCCCCAGCAAGCTCAACTTTCAAATTGAATTTTGATGGGGAAGCTAAAGGAAATCCTGGCCTGGTAGGATATGGAGGCGTAATCAAAAATGACAAAGGATCGGTTGAGCACATTTACTATGGTTCGCTTGGCAAAAGCACCAACAATGCTGCGGAATTGGAAGGCTTGTGGAAAGGAATTTGCTTGGCTGATCAACATAATTTCTATCCATTGGAGGTGGAGGGAGACTCGCTAATCCTTATCAATGTGGCCACTAGAATTCAAGCAGGGACCTCAGCGGCCAAAATAGCCTCCAGCTGGAGGCTACTCAGCAGGCTAGAAACATTGGAAGAAAGGCTTCGACACCCTAACAGTATCCTTTTCAAGCATGTTAGGCGAATGACCAACCGGGTAGCAGATAGATTGGCCAACCAAGGGGTGGACATGCAACGTCCTCATTACTCAGGAACTCTCCATGATGCAGGGGATATACAACTTCAACAGGATTGCCACTCCTTGGTGCTTCAGGATCTTCATCTTCCAGCTGCGAGTGATCATTAAACAGGAAGGTACAAAGGCGGGCTTCCCACTGGGCAAGTGGCAGCCCAGTCCCGCCATCTGTCCAATGCATTTAAGGGCCAGCCACCCCCGTCAAGTTAGCATGAGGGCGAGCAGTAAATTCAGCATTAAGCCAGCCGCCCATAGCATCTTCCCTCGCTCAAATTCACTTCCTTCGGCATTCGGGTTGTAGGTGATTTGCGTTGGTTCACACATGGCCTGGGTAGTCGTTGCGCAGTATAATTACTGCGAGCTGGTGCTGGTAATTCACTTTCTCCATTACGTTTTGTCTGTTTTTTGGCTCTGGGGATTCTTTTGGTGTGGTTTGTTGCTGGTTCTTGGGTTCTAGAGGAGATCTCAGAGGTTCAGACCTCGGCCCTCGTCTCTGAAGTCCTTGGTCTCGTCCTCTGAGTGTCCTGTCCATATTGTATATCAATTTCATGCTCCTGAGCTTTGGTTTGGTCGGTTCTGGGTGTTTATGCTTGCGGTGCCCCTGTGTGTTTACGTTGTTGAGTATCTCCTGCCCTCTGTGCCCTCGCAAGTCTCCACGCCTTTGGGCCTCATTTCTTGGTTCCCCGTGCCGTCTCTGTGTAGCCATAGCTCTCTGTGCCATTTCCGCTCCAGTTTCACTGTCCTCTTCATTTCAGTATGTCGCGAGAACGGCTTCGCCTCAGTAGCCACAGAGGCGGGTCTCGGGGAGGTGCCAGAGGCAGAGCCAATCCTCAGCGCTCCTCTCACTCCACGGAATCCTCCTCAGATGGAATTGATTCTCGGGGTGCAAGGCGAGGCCGAGGGAGAGGCAGGGGGCGTGCGCGTGCTGATGTCTGTGAGCATAGCTCGCATCCCTCAACTCGGTTTCGCTTCCCTTGTTCATTGGACAATGCAACATACTATGTCTCGGTTCAAATTGAGAAATGCGACAATGCAGTTCCACCAGAAGTCTCTGAGGAACAAAGGCCTCCTTCTCCAATCCTGTGTCAAAGAGCTCAGCCTGCGGAAACCTCGGGTGCGGTGGCGGTGGCGGGTCCAAGTGAGCCAGCAAAAGATGATGCGCCTTATACATATTCAAGTGCGTCGAATCAATATGGTTGCAGGATTGTGGAAGAGCAGCCCTCCACTTCGGTGGATGCTTAAGCCGGTCTCCAGGGCGCTCTGGTGGTGGTTCTGGCGTCTCCATGGAGTTTGTCTGGTATTTCTTGTTCTTTGCCTTCTCAGTGGGGTTTTTTCTGTAAAGTTGAAGCTATGCTCAACTCTTTTCAGGTCGCACGCGGTTTCCAAACGCGCCTATGTATGTTGTTATAATGTTATCTGTTACACTGTGGGGATAAAGTCGGGGTCTGTTAGTAATGTCTGGGTCACTGGGTCCGTCTCTCAGCTGGTTATGGTTTTTTGGCAGTCTGTTGGCTCTCCAGTTCTGGTCTGTGACAAATGTCGGTCTTCTGGTTATCAAGGTCAGGTGTCTAGCTGTGCTAAATCCATCTTAGCATGGTGAATTTTGAGGCAAGCCTCGTTGTAATCTTTTTGTTACCTTTTGTATAATAATAGAAGTAGCCTAATTTACAAAAAAAAAAAAATAACCACCTTGGTCCATTCACCACCCATAACCATTTTTTATTAATTTTTTATCACATAAAGGTTGTAAATTCTTTTTTAGTGCAGCTAATTTTTAGGGGGTGTGAATACATATTTGTAAAATGAAGTGTATGTTGACTTATGGGTTGTGCTATTATAAAGTGCCTCTTTGATAAAGTTTTTTGAAGATGGGAGTCATTTTTAGAAGGAATATTTAGTGCTTGTTCTTGTGGTTATTTGTCTCTTCTTGAGCACTTTCATTCTTTTGTTATGGCAAATAAGTTTTCTCTGCCTATTTTAACTCCTCACAACTACTTCACCTGAAAATATGCAATAGTTGTTTTATTATGGAGTAAGGGCCTATATAGGTTTACTATTAGTACAAAAAAAACCCACAAAAAAATATTGATAAAAATAAATGGCATAACATTGTGATTGAGCATTAGTTTAATGTGTATTTCCCTTCCACAAGATGTTTCATCTTGAAGATATAGATACTCATGAAACATGGATGAAATTTGATAAACTATTTGGTAAAACAAATGAAATTCATGGGACTCAATTGGAAAATTAATTAATTAGTCTCAATCCTAATAATTTTGATACTATTCAATATTTCATTTCCAAGTTCAAATATCCTCATCTTCAATTAAAAGATTGTAATATTGAGAAAAAGAATGAACAACTCATAAGTTAGGTGATTCTTATTCAAACTTTTTTCCACATCTTATTGAACTCGGAATGCCTTGGTCCAATCTTTTTTAATGCAAATGGAGGAGGTGGGTTATGTGCTTGACACAAATTTTATGTTGCATGACATTGAGGAGGAGACATGATAACATTTCTAATAACAAATGTTGGGAGACAATATTTTTCTACAACTAAGGTCTAAAGTAAAGTTACAAGAAATTTGCAATAGAGTGCACTCCATGAAAAAATTACAAGAAACACAAAAATTGGAAGTCTCCTAACAAAACAGTTGATAAATTCATTACTACTCTCTATTTAACTAGATCATCTCTCACGTCATTTCTTAGCACAAGTTGGCTACAATATATTACCTCTGGCTTTTTGAACAATTGAAGTTATGATGTTATGATACCAATAGATTATACACTAATACCTATATGTTAGTTACTAGAGTTGTAAGCTGAGAACCACCTACAAGAGGAAGAAAATACCAGTGGAAAAGAAGCCAAAGGATGTTGAAAATAGCAACAAGAAATGTTAAAAATAACATCTAGAAATTCTAATTAATTTGTCATTGAATTAAATTGTAATTCTTTTTTCGTAGCAATTGGCAATCGTTAACTAAGTTAAGTTGACTTAGTTAGCTTAGGAAATTCAATTTGGAATTCTGTCTAGAGTCATGTAAGTGTGATCCCTAAGTTTTAGGGGTCCATATTTAGTTGATTGGAGTTGTAATTAAATAACTCAGTTCCATTGAGTTATAATCAATTAAACTAGTTCTAACTGTTGGAGGAACTAGGAGAGGTCTAGTAGTGAGTTGGTGCACCAGTGCATCCTCAATCCCACACCAGCTAACTGAAGATTCACTCAAGAATAACTCAAGCATGTCAGTGTAGAGGAAGATCCAATTGAAACTAGAGTGCAAGGACAGTGTACTATTAATTGCATAATTTTCCAAGTTGTACAGATGGTGCATGTAGTCAGTTGAGGACCTAAGTTTGGATTGTGTAGTTATGGAAGAAGGATTTCCTCATTAAATAGAGGCTAATTCCTCTAGGAATTGCGCAAGGAAATACGGGCTTGGCAGGTAGCAGAATTGGCTAAGTGTTGGCTATAGTGGGCTTGTGAGGCAGAGAGTTGATATACTTGTGCGGGAATTGTTCTAGTGAGAACAAACTTTGTATTATCACTTAGATTTATGATTAATGCAATAGATAGTCAGGGTTTTGAGCAGTGGCTTTCCACAGAGAAAAATTGTGTTATGTCTTTGATTATCTTCCTCTTATCTATTATTGTTTTCATCGATCTGTTGGTTTCCGTTATTTAAAGAGTAGAATATATTATTTTTTGTGTTTTAGTACATTACATGAGCTATGAATCTACAAGAAAATCTACATGGTATCCGAGTTGAAGGTAGTGTACTAGAGGAGATTTTGAAGTTTTGATTTTGGGGTTACAAGTGAAATTCGAATTTGCAATATGTACTTCAGGATCAGAAAATGGATCTCTATGGTTTGAGGCTCAAGTATGCCTTATAAGGCAACTCGAATTATATAGCCTGGAAGGACAGGATGGAGGTAGTGCTAGAAGATAATGGCCTCAAGGAATTCATTGATCAAGACATTCCTAGGCTAGCAACATCAGATGCACGAATCTGGCTGAATGGAAGAAGTGTGTGGCGAAGGCGAGACCATTCCAAAATACTTGACCAAGTTCACTCACTGTCGTGATGATCTTGGAAGTGTTGGAATAACCATTTTTTAGGATGATATGGTGAACCTAGCTCTCTTAGGCCTTCTCAAGAGTTGGAATAGTTATCAAGACTCTGTCAATGGGAGGGAGAAGCTGCCAGATTGGGAACGACAGTGGTCAGATTTGATGCACGAGGAGATTAGAAGGAACATCAGAGATGGTTCCTCATCAAAGACTAATAATGAGTAAAATTGTGGCTTAGCGGATAAGGCAAGGAAAGGGAAAGGGAAGGCATCGCATTCCAAATCAGATTCTTGTCATGTAGGCAAGAAGAAATACATGTCGAAAATTAAGTGCTTTCATTGTCATGAGCTGGGACATTTTGCTACAAACTATCCGCTCAAGAAATCCAAGAAGAATTCCTCAAGAGAAGTGGCGGGTGAGGCTCTGGCCTCTCAATTCGAATTGGACTTTACTCTCATTGCATGCATGGAGTCATCAATGGTGGGTAGTGTATGATACCTTGAAAGTGGAGCTTCATTCCACATGACTGGTGACAAGGAGTTGGTCAGTGGCGTGGAGGAGAAGTATCTCTAGATGCATATCGAGATGGGTGACGACGAGAGGCATGTGCTACTAGATTGGGCAAGGTTGAAGGGTGCTCCAATCACCTTTAGAGATGTTATGTGTGTGCCTAGGTTGAAGAAGAATTTAGTATCGGTCGCCATGTTGGAGGATAGAGGCTATGATGTGGTCTTTAGCAAAGGAAAGGCGTTCCTTCGACACATAGCCATGGATCAAGTAAAGAAGATATGGATTCCAGTTAAGAATCTCTATAAGTTAGAGGTAGAGGATTGTATTTCTTTGAGCATGAAAGCATAAATGGTGCAGAGCCGAGACATTGGTGAGTTGTGGCACAGGCGATAGGGTCACTTGCATCATGGGGCTTTGAAAATCATGTAGCATATCTCTACTAGTCTTCCCAAAGGTGCGCTAGAGAAAGTTGATACATACAAGGGGTGTAGTTTGGGAAAATACACCAAGGCTTCTTTTCACGACAGAGACAGTCGAACAGAGGCGATTCTAGAGCAATTCCATTTAGATGTGTGTGTACCATTCTCGACAGTATCCACAACCAAACACTGGTATTATGTTATATATATTGACGACCTTTCTTGTAAATGTTGAATATTTTTCATGCAAAAGAAGGATCAAACTTTCACAAAGTTTTGTGTATTTAAAACATTGTTTGAGAAAGAGTCTGGCAAGAAAGTTAAAGCTCTGAGGAGTGATAATAGTGGTGTCAAATGAGTTTAAGAACTTTTGTGCAACAGAAGGGATTAAACGAGAGTTGACAACACCCCATAACACACAGCATAAGGTGGTGGTCGAAAGGAAGAACGAAAGCATTGTAGGGGCAACATGGGCGATGTTACATGATCAGGGCCTACCACTACACTTGTGGGTTGAGGCATGCAATACAATTGTTTATTTGCAGAACAAAATCATGCATCGAATACTTGGGATGAAAACGCTAGAGGAGGCTTTCTCCGGTAAGAGACCAGATGTTGGTCACTTCAGGATTTTTGTGTCATCGGTATATTTCCATGTGACCAAATATGCACAAAACAAGCATGAGTCGACAACAGAGTTGGGGATATTTGTGGGGTACACTAATACACCTCACAACTATTGGGTGTACTTGCTGACCAGGAGGATGACAATGGTTCGCATGGATGTCAAATTCAATGAGGAGAAGGCCATGCGAGTTTCCCTTGAGAAGGAGCTTCAACTACATGTCGTTGAGGAGCCTTAGATTTATGTGGAGCAACCACATGCAAAGGATCCGAGAGTGGAGACATCAACTCAAGCAGAGTCTTCCAAAGATGGGAGCAAGCACACCAGAGAGGCTGACAGATTATTGCATGAAGCATGGGAGAATGTGGGAGCACCCACATCTTAGTGCGGGCAGAGGAGGTCACCTGAGAGGTACACTGGGTACATGGCTCTTATGAGCGGATGTGTTGAGACAAAGCCATCTTCCTTTGAGGAGGCAGTACAACAACTAGTTTGGGTTGATGCCATGGTGGAGGAGTATGACTCCATAGTTCGTAACAATGTTTGGGATGTGGTCCCAAGACCGGAGGACAATTCAATGGTGAGATCCTGATGGCTTTACAAGGTAAAGAAAGCTACAGATGGTAGTGTGGAGAAGCATAAGGCCATGTTTGTGGCCCGTGACTTTTCACAGGTGGAGGGGATTGACTATGATGATAGATTTTCTCCGCTTGTAAGGTACTCATCGATCATATCTATATTGGCACTATCAGCACAGATGGGTTGGAAGGTACATCAAATGGATGTAAAGACAGCCTTCCTAAATGGCATGATTGAGGAAGAGGTGTACATAGAGCAGCCTAAAGGTTTTAATACCTTCCACCTTGAGTTGCATGTGTGTCGGCTCAAGAGAGCGTTGTATGGACTGAAGCAAGGACCCCGTGCTTGGTACACCAGGATCGATAGCTACTTCACCGGGTTTGGCTTCACCAAGGTTGAAGCATATGCGAACCTATACCACAGTGGTAGAAGGTAAATTGTTGATCATTGTGTTATATGTCGATGATTTTCTTTTGATAGGTGATGATCAGTTGATCAAGTCTTGCAAGGAGGATCTTGTAAGAGAGTTTGAGATGAAGGACATGGGGCTCATGCATTACTTTCTAGGCATGGAAGTATAGCAGGGTGATGGGGAATTATTTGTATCTCAGGGCAAGTATGCCAACGATATACTAAGGAGGTTCTGCATGGAGAGAAGCAAACCCATGGACTCTCTAGCAGGTAACTAGAAGAGGAGGAAAATACTTCAGGGAAAGTAGTGGAAGCTATTGTTTATAGGCAGCTTGTGGTTTCACTCATGTATTTGTTGAACACACAACTGGATATGTGTTATGCAGTTAACAGCTTAGCCAAGTGATGGTTAGGCCTACCAAGTTGTATTGGAAGGTGGCAAAGCATGTGTTGAGATACCTCCAGTAGGGGAAAATTTCAAGCCAAGTGGGCAGAGGGAGCATGTTATGCTCTTGACCTGCGAGAAGATACCAGAATACCAAATATGTGAATAAATATACCCAGAACACAGAATGATAAGAAATAACAGCATGTATTTTATTATTAAAAAGGGAAAGCAATGTTCACTTGCCTCTTCGAGGAGGCAACCTCCAATAGAGATGGGCTCAATTACAAAATAAGACATGACGCTCCTCAAGGGGAGTCTCTATCCTTTATAAAGGATTCATACATGCAATACCATGGGTCAGTACCATGGGTCTTATTAATACCATCTATCTAATACCATGGCCCATTTGCAACTAACTGTGGTCCCCTCTTTAAATGTGGGTCAACCACTTACAATTATTAATATGGGCTTTATTGACTCTTTAACTAACTATAACTATGATTCGACCCTATTACATAAGTAAGGGGGTTAGGGTTGGACCCTAACATGCCCTCCCCCATAAAAATAGCCTTGTCCTCAAGGCTGAAGTTGTGGAAACTGCTAAAGAACAGTGGCTGGTTCCCAGGTCACATCTTCTGGAGAGGTGTCTTTCCACTTGACAAGGAATTCCTTGATCGTGCGGCCACGCAGGTGTCATTATTGTGTGTCAAGAACCTATTCAAGTTGGAGCCAGATTGAACCTTCTTCATCCAATTCCGGTAAACTAGTTTGAATTCTACAATGGTTCCCAACCACTTTCTTGAGGCATGAGACATGGAAGACGGGATGGATTTTTGTAGTTGGTGGCAAGGCTAGCTTGTAGGCTACTTCTCCGATGTGCTGAAGTATTTGATATGGTCTATAGAATTTTGGAAATAATTTTTGACAACCCTTGTCTTTGAGTGATGTTTGCTTATATGGTTGCAGCCTCAAGAATACCTGATCCCCTTCTTGAAATTTGTGCTCTAAACGATGTTGATCTTCCTGTTGCTTCATGCGATTTTGAGCTTGATGGAGATTCTCTTTGAGGTGGGCCAGCATGGTTGCACAGTTCTGTAGGAGTTGATCCACTGCTTGTACCTTCGAGCATCTCCGGATATAAGAAGTAGGTGAAGGAGGGAGTTGACCATAAACTGCTTCATATGGAGTCATTTTGGTGGTGGCATGATAGTTAGTACTATACCACCATTCGGCTAGAGGTAACCATTGTACCCATAGATGTAGCTTTTCTGAAGTGAAACACCTGAGGTAGGTCTCCAGACATTTGTTGACTGCATCAGTTTGACCATCAGTTTGGGGATGATAGGAAGTACTGAGTTGTAGTTGGGTACCTTGTAGCCTGAAGAGTTCCTACCAAAAGTTACTAGTGAAGATCGGATCATGATCAGACACAATGGAAGTGGGCAGGCCATGCAATTTGAAGATCTGGTCCATGAAAGATTGAACCACCAAAGCTAGTGTAAAAGGGTGGGGTAGGGAAGAAAAATGAGCATACTTGGAAAGTCTGTCCACAACCACCATGATGACTAACTTGTTGCCTGACTTCGGAAGACCCGTAATGAAATCCATAGAAACCTCCATCCAGATTGAAGTAGGGATGGGAAATGGTTGTAATGTGCCTGGGGATTTGACTGCTTCTCCTTTATGGCGTTGACACACATCACACTCAGATACAAAAGTAAGAATGTCCTTTTTCATGCCTATCCAAAAGAATGAACGTCGAGTTCAAGCATGTGAGCATAAGTCTTCTGAAAGCCTGAATGGCCTGCAGTGGGAGATGAGTGCAACTCTACCAAAATGCAACTTTTGAGGGTGGATGTTGGTGATATCACTACTTTTTCCTTGTAGTGAAGAATCTCGTCCTGCCAAGAGTAGCCTGCTGTGGAAATTGGGTTCTCCTGCAATTTATTAATGAGTTGGGAGAGCAAAGGATGTGAAAACCATTCCTTGTGAGCCTCTTCAATCCACTCTGGAATGGGAAGAGAGATTGCTAGCAGGGTGCTTTCCTCCTCAAATGGGCGTGATAAAGCATCCGCTACGACATTTTCGCGCCCTTTCTATTATCTCATAATCACATCCCAAAATTTTGGCTAGCCATTTATTTTGTTGTGGCAAGGATAGGAATTGCTCCAAAAAATATTTAAGGCTTTGATGGTTTGTGCGGATTTGGAAATGCCACCCCAATAAGTATGGTCGCCAGGTATCCACTGCATGTAAGATGGCCATCGTCTCCTTCTCATAGGTAGATTGTCCCAGATTTGTCCCACTTAGTTGTTGGCTAGTGAAGGCCAAGGGTCGACCTTCTTGCATTAAGACAGCCCTAATACCCGTACTTGAAGCACCACATTCAATCACAAAAGATTTGGTGAAGTTGGGTAGTGCCAATACGGGAGTGGAACACATGGCATGTTTGAGAGCTATAAATGCTTGTTGTGCTTCATCATTCCAGAGGAATGAATTTTTCTTGAGAAGGTGAGTGAGGGGTCTAGCAATGCGACTATAATTGCGGACAAATTTGCGATAATAGCCGGTGAGACCCAAAAATCCTCTCAAGCTCTTCAAGTTCTTTAGTTGAGGCCAATCCTACATTGCCTGGATCTTTTCGGGATCCACCCTAACACCTTCACGCCCCACAATGTGGCCCAAATACTCAACTTCTTCCATGCCAAAAGAACACTTGGACAATTTGACAAATAATTTGTGCTTCCAGAGCAGTTGCAAGAGTAGATCTACATGCTGAAGATGTTTTTCCTAGGTGAGGTTGTAGATGAGGATGTCATCAAAGAAAACAAGGACAAATTTTCTGAGATATGGTTTGAGCAGGTGATTCATGAGGCTCTGAAAAGTGGATGGGGCATTACAGAGACCAAATGGCATGACCAGGAATTCATAATGCCCTTTATGAGTTCAGAAAGAAGCCTTTGGAATGATACCCCGAGCAAAAGTCGAACTTAGTAAAGAATTGAACCCCATTTAGTTCATCCAACAAATCATCAACAGTCGGGATGGGAAATTTATCTTTGACCATCAGCTTGTTGAGGGCCCTGAAGTCTGGACACGTACGCCATTCCCCATCTTGAGCACCATGACCACAAGCGATGAATAAGGACTAATGCTAGGACAAATGACACCGACTTCCAGGAGTTCCTTGATGATATTTTCAATTTCACTCTTTTGGACGAAAGGATATCTATATGGGCACACATTTGGTGGTTGTGCCCCTGGGACCAAAGTAATGCTATGATCATGTTCCCCTCTCGAGGGTGGAAGCTCATGAGGCTTGTCAAAGACCTGCAGATGGTTGTTTAAGACCTGTTGCATCTCAGGATGAATATGAAGAGAAGTGGGTTCAAAGGCCTGGATGGCATTAAATTGGGCTATAACTCCATGGTGGCCCTTTTTTAACAATTTTTCCATCCTATGAGAGTTGATAATAGAAGGAGCACCTGCCTGGAGTCCGCGGAGGGTATGTGTGTGGTTATTCTGCTTAAAACTCATATATAACTCTTGGAAATCCATTGTGATTAGGCCAAGTGTGCGTAGCCATTCAGCACCCAAGACAATGTCACACCCACCCATGTTGATGGCAAACATGTGGGTCTTTAGGCGATAATCCCCCATTTGAAGTTTGACATTTTCACAACGGCCTTTACATTTCATTGTCCCCCCATCCGCAATCTGGACCTGGAAATTAGAGACTACTCTGACAAAACAATGCACTGCTTCAGTGACTCTTTGATGGATAAAGTTATGTGTACTGCCACTATCAATCAAGACTACTACAGAGCGATGATTAATAAAACCTCTGATTTTGAGAGTTTGGGGAGAAGAGATTCCTACCAAATCATGAAGCGAGATAATTGGTTCTTCAGGTGTAGCTGGGAGCTCATTTTCCGACTAGTTGTCCTCATCTTCCTCCTCTGGTCCCTCAAATGGTGGGGCTTCCTTAGATGAACTATGATCAGTAGCATCAATTTAAAAGAATTTGGGTTCCTTGCACTTATGCCTCGGGGAGTATTTCTCATCACACTAGTAACACAATCCTTGCTTTCTTCTTTCTGCCATTTCCGCTGGTGACACCTTTTGAACCTTAAGTGTTTGGGTAGTGCTCAGAGCCTAGGTGGGGCATCCCTTGGCTATGAAATTTGGACAAGTCGATTGGGCCGCTAACGCGTGTTCTACTTCATGAGCTATCTTGCAAGCTGCCAGCCATGAGACTGGGTGTTGCAGTCGGATGTGGGCTTGTATGGCGTCTTTGAGACTAGTGACAAAACGTTCCAAGTAGAATTCATCGGCTAGACCTCCTGTGCGGAAGGCTAATGCTTCAAAGGCTTTAATATATTCTTGCACTGTGCCTGTCTGTCGGAACTTAGTAAGACGACCCAAAAAGTTAGATTCATGGTCAAAGCGATTAGAAAGGGCTTTTGAGATTATTTGCCAAGTCATTGGCCTTACATAGTAGTGTTGATGCCACTGCCACCATTGCCATCTTTCTTGGTACAAGTACAGGATTCCCACACTTAGTTTAGTCGCATCATCTCTTATGTGATTCAATGTGAAATATTGCCCCATTTGTGCTAGTCATATGGCCGGATGAGAGCCATCAAATTTATACATGTCCAGCTTGGGTCGTCGAGGTTGGGACTGTTGGTGGTTTACATAGAAGTGAAGAGAATGGCTAGACTCACCCTTAAGGTTTTCATTAAAATCATATGCCTCTGATTGTTCCCCCGACTTGCCCTTTGTGATTGTGTCATTTACGGTCTAGATCTGCTTCGTTAATGCCTCCAACTTTTGTTCAAGGGTGTCTATCTTCTCATTGGCCATAGCGTAAGCTCTGGTTTGTACCATGCACAGATCCGGTGCACTTGTTGTTACTGTGAAAAAAAAAATGGGACCACCCGAAATGTTGACGCTGACAAGTGAATGGTACCACCTTGCTCAGCCCGTCTACCTAATTCTTATGGGCTAAGTCTCCTATAAGAATCTCGGGAGGGTCTCAGACATTTTTTTTTACTCCGAAAGGAGTTTTACTCCTCGCTTAGGAATACTGCAGTTGTTGATTCCCAGAAAAGTTAATTCTGCCCAATGTCCTGCAAGAATCACGCCCAGGTATAGGAGCCACACAAATAGTCAGATTTGTCGGTGAAACCCTCAACTACAGAGTATGAATAGGAATGTGGCAGTGATCGAACACCTGCTGCTAGATCTGAATGGGGGATCTGATAGATCTGAATGGGGGATCTGATAGATCTGAATGGCGGAACTAATTGTTGGAACTATGGTCTCAAGGAGTGTCAGGTGCTACAGATCGCAATATACATAAGGGTCTAACAATAGTACTCAACCCAATCTTTCAAGGCACTAACCAAGGAGGATCAACCATACCCTTAGTCGTACAACCCGACTACCTTATCGTACGTGCGAGTAATCTCCCCGAGTGTTGTTCTCGGTGTACTGTAGCAGCAAGACGACCGACGGTTTATCTATGGCGAGGTTTCAAGAGAGCCTAGGGGGCTTCCGATATACCTAGAGGGTACTTGGAAGATAGTCCATGCGTGCTTTTGTCTAATGCGCTACTACTCGAAGGGGTACCCACAGGGGTTACAAGGGAGTCCAACAAGCGTGACCACCTCCTGTATTTCCTGCATGCGCGCCTTCCCAAATCCGCAGGTTTATGTACTCAACAACAGATCCCGTGGTTTAAAGACGCCAAAACACGTCTCTAGCCAAAAAAAAAATTGCTCAAAATGGAGATACCACCGCCCCTGGGAAGTGCTCTGATACCACTTGTTATGCTCTTGACCTGCGAGAAGATACTAGAATACCAAATATGCGAAGAAATATGCCCAGAACACAAAACGATAAGAAATAACAGCATGTATTTTATTATTCAGAAAGGAAAGCAATGTTCACTTGCCTCTTCAAGGGGGCAACCTCCAATAGAGCTGGCTCAATTAACCAAAAATAAGACACGACGCTCCTCAAGGGGAGTCTCTATCCTTTATATAGGATTCATACATGCAATACCATGGGTCAGTACCATGGTTCTTATTAATACCATCTATTTAATACCATGGCCCATTTGCAACTAACTATGGTCCCTTCTTTAAATGCGGGTCAGCCAATTACAATTATTAATATTGGCTTTCTTGACTCTTTAACTAACTATAGCTATGACTCGACCCTATTACATAAATAAGGGGGTTAGGGTTGGACCCTAACAGAGCACATGCAGCCATACCTCAAAGTGAGAGGTGGGGTGATGTGAAGTGACAGTCCCAAGAGGGCAGAAATTAGGCAGGGTCCATTGAGAGGTTTTATCTCTTGGATCATACCATGCTACGGGAGCCCAAAGCACATAGTAGCACGATGGATTAGTGGCGGTTGATACAGTCAGAGATTAGAGTGACAAAGGCTAAAGTAGTCAAATACTAGAGAGCGCAGAGCAGAGTTGACAACAGTGCAGAAAGGCAGAGTCATCAGAAGTGTAGAGTTTTCAGTCAAGAGAGGCGGCGCTGGTAGCATTCATATAGTTTGATGACAGATGCATCATACTGATTCAGGTTGGATGTTTTTTTAGTTTAAGGAATTTTTGTAGGAACAACACTAGAGAGAAGTGTTGCATGCAGAACATTCCAAAGGTTCATGATTAGGATAGAGTTGAATTCCTTTCTTGTTGAGAGGAAGTGTTGAAAATAGCAACAAGAAATGTTAAAAATAGCATCTAGAAAATCTAATTTAATTTATCATTTAATTAAATTGTAATTCTTTTCTCATAACAAATTGTAATAGTTAACTAAGTTAAGTTGACTTAGTTAGCTTAGGAAATTCGAGTTGGAAGTCTATTTGGAATCATGTAAGTGTGATCCCTAAGTTTTAGAAGTCCATATTGAGTTGATTGGGGTTGTAATTAAATAACTCAGTTCCAATGAATTATAGTCAATTAAACTAGTTCTAATTATTGGAGGAACTAGTGGAGGTCTAGTAGTGAGTTTGATCCGGATTTAAACAGGAACACAATAGATTACAGAGATAACCATAAATACAGAGATGCGATAACCATAAATAAAGAGATGCAGCGGAAATAATATTTCATTTCATTAATGG